>PVLC010026842.1:0-22320 GCA_004027655.1 Graphiurus murinus
ACACACACACACACACACACACACATACAATCCATACATATATATGGATTGGCTGGGAGGTTGGAGAGGGCTCTGCTCTACACAGTCATTCCAGGACCCTGGCTCTTCTGTTTGGCGTCATCAACAACCTTGAAGTCCTCAGAGCCCTCCTCTGGGTCATCTGTGTCTGGTAGCATATAGGCCAAGAGGGAAACATTTATACCACCTCACACTCGCCGTGTTCAAACACCTGGCCTCATCTAATTGTAAGTAAGGCTAGAAATGCAATCTAGTTGTGTGCCCAGAGGAACCAGGAAGTGGGCCTAGTAAACACACACTGTCTTCCCTAATCTCAAATTAGGACCAAAATAGGATATGTCAGAACTGAACACCACTGCTCTTAAGAACTATTCCTTAATCGTCTTCTTCTTTCTCTGTTTTCTGTCTCTTTCATTCATGGAGCAAATACGAGGAGAGTTTACTAGGCTTCTGTGGTAGTTACCTTCACAAATTTATTGAAAATCAAATTGAGCATAGAATTATGGCGTATATTTCTGGACTCTTGTCTATTCCATTGATCTGTGTATAGTCTTCTGCTAATTCCACATTGTACTGAATATTTTTGGATAATATAAAGCTCCCTGATTAAGTCAAAGACCTAAGGCTAGGGTGGGGGACTTGCTTTCTTTTGTTATTTCTTTCTTGTCCTGGGGGTTGAACCCAGGGGCTTTCTCCTTCTTAGCTATACCCTCAAGCCTTCTGAGACTGTCCTCGGACCTGTAATCCTCCTGTCTTAGCCTCTCAAGTACTGAGATCACAAGGTAATGTGATGGGGTGCCGAATGTACCCCAAAAAATAAGGTAATATAAAATCCAGGTTCTTGATATTGTGAAAAAAGAATTTTAACACATATCCTTTACAACATCTGGCAGGTTTAATTTAAGGAAAAAACTGGAAAGGAAAAACTTGGATGCAGAGGAAAAAAGGAAAAGGGAGACAGGGGTCCCCCCACGACCAAGTCCTAGGGCATGTTTCCCCGATCATGAGCAGGCGCCGAGAGAGAGAACACGTGGAAAATCCAGGGGGTATATGAGAGGGCGGGGTCCTCATTTCCAGCCCCTCTCTCTCAGGTTTCAAGTATTCGATAGGTTGAGCTCCAGGTGAGAGATGACTCCTCCTCTTTTCAGGTGTGTGCTGCTTTAGGTGGGCTGGGCTCTTCCGGAATTTGACGGTACGTCTCAGGTGGGCTGGGCTGTACGTCTCTCTTGGGCCGAACCAAAGGAAAAATTCCCAAGGGGTGGAGTTTTGGATTAACACTCTCCAGATTTTTTTAAAAAGGCTAAAAACTATATTTTTATAAATTCTTCCGATACCTCCTTCTACCTCACATTTCACTTCTAAGCTACCTCATCAGTGCCATTACACCCTGCTTGTTTTTTTTTTTTAATTACTAATTTCATATATTTGGTTGCTATAGATTTATTTATATGTTTTTTTCTTTAAGTCAGTTTTGGTAATATGTATCTTACAAAGAGTTTTTTGTTTCATCTAAATTATCAGATTAAAGAGCATGAAATTTTAAATAATATTACCTTATTATCCCTTTAAGGTCTGTAACATCTTTAGTGATGTCCTCTCTTTCATTCCTATTTTGTTAGCATCTGTGTTCTCTATTGCTTTCTAGCTGCTGAGTATGACTGGTGGCTGTGCACTGTAGAAGTTGGATCCTGGAGAAGCTGCAAGCCCTGCAGGATCCCGGTGCAGGGCTTGCATCAGGAGTTCAGTTCTGGGGAAACCATGCACGCTGCAGGCACACCAGAACAGAAGGCAGAACTCTTTCCTCTTGCAACATTTCTAAAGTGCCTTCTACTGACCTACCTTAACATCAAGCTATTTGGCAAGAGAAAAATATTCAAAGGGCTCAGATCCATTTTCACAGAGCTGGCAAAAAGGGTGAAGTTGTCCAGCTATGCCACTCCTGGTTATCTTTCCAAAGAGACTGAAATCAGAAAATCATAGTCATGTATGCATATCTATTTTAATAGCAGCACAATTCACAATAGCCAAATTATGGAGCCAACCTAGGCGTCCATCAATGGATGAATGGATTATGAAATTATGGGATGTGTACACAATGGAATTCTACTCAGCAATCAAGAAGAACAAAACAATGCCATTTGCAGGAAAATGGATGGACCTGGAGAACATGTTAAGTGAGATTAGCCAGTCACAGAAAGTGAAGGGTCATGTTTTCTCTCATGTGCATAAGCTAGGAAGTAATGGGGATACCAGAGGGACTCCAGATAATGGAAGAGAAACCTCAGTGGAGCCAGGAAGGTGGTCTAGGGGAAAGAGAGAGGGGAGAGGGAGGATCAATGAAGGAATCACTTCCATTGACCTTACATGCATACGTGAGAATACCAATGTGTGTCTCAATATCTTGTATGGGGAAGGGGGGAATGGGGAGGAACTGGGGGAAAGCCCACCAAGTGCTGTGTGTGTGTGTGTGTGTGTGTGTATGTGTATGCCACTATCTCTGTGAACTACATTGTGATGTAAGACTATAGTACACCAATAAAAGTAAAATTTTAAAAAGGGTGAAGTTGAAGCTGAGAAGCAATAAATCACCAGTAGACACAAGGTTGTTTCTGACACAACAAAAGCCAACTGATGGAGATATGTATCAGACCTTTTATTTTGCCTTCCTTTGACTTTCCCTATCTCTTTATACCTCTATCTTGCAGCCTGGGAAATTTCTTGTAGATCCAAGTCTTTCCTGTTATTTAATGTGGTGGCTGAATTTTAAGTTTCAAAAGCTATATTTTTTATTTCTAGAAGATTTATGGAAATTTCCCTTGTCAGCTCTATTTTTTAAATGACATTCATTGCATTAGCTCTTTCCAATTCTGTTATCTCAAGTCCTTGCTAATCTTTCTGTTCATTGTGTCTGTAGTGAATTGTTTCTTCTTGCAGTTTATAATTTTTGTTTGAGAACTCATTTCTTTATGACTTTTTTTTTCTATGCCCAGATTAGCTGGGTGAGGTGGTGCACACCTATAATCCCAGTACTTGGGAGGCTGGGATGAGAGAATCTCAGCTTCGAAGACAGCCTCAGCAATTTAGTGAGGCCCTCAGCAACTTAGCGAGATCCTGTTTCATAATAAAAAATAAATAAATAAAATGAGGACCCAGGTGTATCTCAGAGGTAGAATGCCCCTGGGTTCAACCTCAGTGCCAAAAATAAATAAATAAATAAATAAATAAATAAATAAATAAATACTAAGCTTTTAGCTTTTTAAATTCCCATACAAGGAAGACATTGTAAATTTGGACTCCACACTGCTGCATGGTGGAAATTTGGAATTTCAGTATTTCCTGGAAGGTATTTTGCCCCCAAGACACTTTATTGTTGCTATTTCGGAAAAGTAAGAAGTAAGAGTTTTCTTTAGTCCCCTTTCATTGAAAGGATAGCTTACAGCCGGGCATGGTGGCGCATGCTTGTAATCCCAGCATTCGGGAGGCTGAGACCGAAGGATCTGGGTTCGCGGCCAGCCTCAGCTACCTAGTGAGGCACTCCGCAACTTAGTGAGACCCTGTTTCAAAATAAAAAGAATAAAAAATAGGGCTGGGGGTGTAGCTCGGAGGTAGAATGCCCCTGAGTTCAATACCCAGTACCGCAAAAAAAAAAAAAAAAAAAAAGAAAGGATAGCTTACTTAGGTGTTCGTTTCTTTAGAGGTCTCAGTTCTAGCTCCTTGTCTTATGTGGGCCCAAGACCATCTCTCCCCTTTGGTTGATTATGAAAACCCCATCCCTATCATTTGGGGCCTCAATGTAGACATAATTTCTGACCTTACCCCAATATCTAAGACCTGAAGCTGTAAATTCACCACTCACTCTGACATCTAGTTCCTTGTTTCTGGCATGTCGAGCTTTTAAGTGTGGCATTTTTTTTTTTTTTTTTTGGTACTGGGGATTGAACTCAGGGGCATTCTACCTCTGAGCTATACCCCCAGCCCTATTTTTTATTCTTTATTTGGAAACAGGGTCTCACTAAGTTTCGGAGTGCCTCACTAGGTAGCTGAGGCTGGCCATGAACCCGGATCCTCCGGTCTCAGCCTCCCAAATGCTGGGATTACAAGCGTGCGCCACCACGCCCGGCTGGCTATGCATTTTTAAATAATTTTTTTGTTATATTTTATGTATTGTTTCTAGAGGGATGTGGTAAGAAGGGAGTATGTAACCCAGTATGTTGTATTTCTGTAACCTGAGTCCTAGATCTTTTCAGTTGGAATTTACAATGGAAGATTTTTAACAGGAGAGGGACATGGTCAAATTTATTTTACAATGATGGCTCTGATCTAAGAAAAAACTGTAGAAGGAAGTGCTTCAAGGTTCAAGAATCAGATAGAATGCAATTAGAACAGCTATGATTTAAAGCTGATGAGTACCTAAGAGGCTGAGACAGGAGGATCACTGGTTCTAGGTTAACCTCAGCAAGTTATCAAGACCCTCAGCAATTTAGCAAGACCCTGCTTCAAAATAAAAAAATAAAAAAGGGTTGCAGATATAGCTTGGAGGTAGAATCCTCCTGGATTCAGCCCCTGATACAAGAAAAAAAAAAAAAAATGAGTCAGTGAAGGATCCCCCTTCCCTATCCCACTGAAGAGCCCTTGTCCTTTTACCCCAAAGGGAAGACTGTGAACTGACATGCTCAAGGGAGGCCCAGGAAGGAGGTGACAACTGCTCAGATCCTTGAAGAATGCCAAGAGGAAAGAGCCTTCTTTGAGGGTAGAAAGGCACAGATGAAGTCAAAAGAGAAAAGTCCTGGGAACACATGTGGGTTATGAAACACCTGGGGAGTCAGAATCCTATGGACGTGGAGACGCCAATCAAGGGGTGGTAGAAGGCAGCTGGGATAACCACTGGGCGCCAGATTGGGGAGGCTGTTCAATTCTCCATAGATATCCCCACTGTTGGTGATTAGCAATAACTTTTTTTTTTCAAACAACTGCACTGGGTTTTGCCTGTGCTGAAGCCAAAATGAATATTTTGTTTAGATCGACATACGAGGGAAGCTGGGTCCAAAAATGTAGCTGTTGCAATTTTCAGATCGCACAAATGTTCTGTTGCCTGATAATTTGAGTTTCAATTTCAGAAGCAAAATAAATGTTTGGCAATTGATTTGAATCATCCGCTTTTGACAACATCCAAACAAACAAAGTGGTGGTTTGGATGCTACCAGCTGTCGTATTTTACTTGTTTTTAAGGTTAGTTAGTAGGGAGGAGGATACAGATGGATGCCTGATTTGCTTTATATTTTTTAAAAAAGAGATTTGTTTTAGAGTTGTATACATTGTGGGTAATTGGAGAGAAACATTAGGATGCTTCCTTTATTTTTCCCACTAAAAGTAGCAAAGCCAAAATTGTACCCATGGAATATTTGCTTCACAAATGTGCTTCTCTCCATAATTATCAAATATTTTGGAGTGTTGGAGTAACTGTGAAAGATTTCTGTTACAGATGAGTGGCTCAGTAGCCCATGGTATGTGCAAAACTGAAGGAAGAGAAAGAAGGGGCTGATGACTTTGCCACACAGCGCAGACAAAGAAGCCAAGGAAAGGAGTGGCCTGCCATTCTTTTTTTCTTTTTAAGATGGTTCATTCTTTTTAAGGTGATTTTCTTGTTAGGAGCAGCTCAATTTTTAGGCTAACTCGCGGCTGTTCATGTATTCTTGTTGAGTCTGGTTAAAGCTTGTACCTAACAAAGTTGTACAATTACAATACACCAATAAAAAAAAGAGACTGGTTAAAGATATGAGCATACTCGTATTAATTTGTGTGTGTGTGTGTGTGTGTGTATGGAATTCCAATAAAATTTTCAAATAACAACTTGTGACTCAGACTACCAGTGGGATGGATGCCTATTAGTGTGGCAGATACTTAATATTCTTACCTCATTACTAGGCCCATGGCTAGGAAAAACTGATGTATGTGCTCAACTATAATAGTTGGTCCTTTGCTTACACATGTGGGTATTGTTAGCCCTGGCAGAAGGCCTGACACAGGGTAGACGAAGCTCTGCTGGATGGATATGTGTACACCCGAACAAAAGATAGGACAAGTAACACAACATATATTTAGATAACAGGATATACAACAGGGGCAGTAAACAGGCAAGTTAGGGAACATTTTATCCAGAAAAACACTTTGCTCAAAGTGAAGAGAATCTAAGCAATAGACCTCTGCACGTGGGAAAAATAGATTAACTTAAAATTCTTATACTTTCCGGCTTTTTACCGGTGTCATGCATTGTCCCTCCTTTGTGGTGGGAGAGGACACACCCCAGAGCTCTATCACAAAGCGGGTAGTCAAAAGTCCCCTTTGAGCCGAGCGTGGTGGCACACGCTTGTAATCCTAGTACTTAGGAGGTTGAGACAGGAGATTCACAGGTTGGAAGCCAGCCTCAGCGATTCAGTGAAGTTCACGTCAACTTAGTGAGACCCTGTTTCCAAATACAAAAAAATAAAAGAAATAGGGCTGCGGGTATAGCTCAGAGGCAGAATGCCTCTGGGTTCAATCCTCATTCACACACACACACACACACACACACACACACACACACACCAAAAAAAAAAAAGAGAGAGAGAGAATCCCTTTGTCTGGCCAATAGGAGCAGACCAGCCCCACCGTCTGGAGACCCACAGGAAGGTAAGTAGGTCGCAAGACCAGAACCCCAGTGGGAGGTGTTTTTCAGAAAGTGAAGTCTGGAGGAGGGTTTCAGCGATAGAGAAGGGATCGGGAGATAGGAGCCACTGGAGGGGTCGGATGCCATCCAGGCGAGAGGAGACGGAAGCCTGGATGGGGATGCTGGCTACGGGCTGGAGAGGAGGGGTGTCTAGAGGGCAGGAGGGGGCACTGCTTGAGTGTGGGCAGAGAGACAGAGGGAGGCTTGGGTGAGAGGCTGGCTTGTGATGCAGTTACCCAACCTGGAAAAGGCTACAAGCGAAGAGGAAGGGGCAGGGAGCTTCTGGATGAAGTCATCGAGCCACGCCGACCTGACTCATGGTCTCCATCTCGGCAGGGCTTCCTGCGGAACTTGCAATTCCTTCAAAAAGGGGAAAATGTAACTTCCAAGCATTCATCTTTTTTAAGGTCTGTGGAGCGCCTGGCTCTACTTCCAGCTTCTGGGGTACCTCCCATGTGTGGTTGTGGGGTGCAGAGCCCCATTTGTCTCTATAGGGGTGAAGGATGGGTTCCTCCCTCCCCCACACTCCTGGACAAACCCTGGGTTCAAGCAATTGGTTAGTTTTATGTGTCAGCTTGGGGAGGCACGGTACTCAGATATTTGGTCAAGCCAGGCGTGGTGGCGCACACTTATAATCCCAGCATTCGGGAGGCTGAGACTGGAGGATCTGAGTTCACGGCCAGCCTCAGCTACCTAGTGAAGCACTCCACAACTTAGTGAGACCCTGTTTCAAAATAAAGAATAAAAAATAGGGCTGGGGGTGTAGCTCGGAGGTAGAATGCCCCTGAGTTCAATCCCCAGTACCACAAACAAACAAACAAACAAAAAACAGATGTTTGGTCAAATGCTACTCTAGATGTTGTGAAGATATTTTTCAGGTGAGATTAGCATTTAAATCAGTAGACTTTGAGTAAAACAAATCACCCTCCCCAACGTGGATGGACCTCCTCCAATTCCACGAAGGCCTTAGTAGAAAAAGACCAACATCCCCCAAGCAGAGGTTTCTCTGCCCCCAGTCAGTCTTCCGCCTGGGCAGTAACATCTACGGTTCCGGGCTCTCCAGCCCACTCTCTCTATGTAAACCGTAGATATGTCTACTGGCTTGGTTTCTCTGGAGAGCCCTGAATCTTGAAACTATGCATCGTTATATAGAAACTAAGACAGACTCATTCCCAGTAGTTTCAACAGAGTAAAGGAGTAGGAGTGTATACTTTTGATACCATTTCGGGTGTTTATCATTACTATAAATAAGATCAGGACATAAGAACCATAAACCAGCTGCTCTGGTTGCTGCCATCTTGGGCAAATCCTCTGGGCCTCCCCTTGATTCCACAAACCCCCAACAGCCTCTTGATGGATTCTTCCCTTTTCCTGTGTACTTGAGATAGTCAGAGTCACTTTCTGTTGCTTGCAAAAATAAGTGCTAATATCCCGGAATCCGTGATCATTGTTGACCAACTGCAAGCTCCAGCAAGGACAAAGAAACAACTCAGATACAAGCAGACACAACTAATGTAACTATGTTTCCATCCAGATTCTCCTATACATGTTTTACACAATTGCCTCAATGTGTGTTTGGTGTTTTATCCTACTTGCAGGTAAGCATTCTATCATAAAGCATTGCTATGTGTCAGTAACTACTGAAAATCTCACCGGTATCCTCAGTCCTACTTCAGTCATCTTGATGCATTTCTTCCTCCTTCCCTTCCTCCCTCCCTTCCTTCCTTCCTTCCTTCCTTCCTTCCTTCCTTCCTTCCTTCCTTCCTTCCTTCCTTCCCTTTTTGATTCCCTGCAGTGCTGGGGATGGAGCCCACTGCCTCCCACATGCTAGGCAAGCGTGCTACCGCCAAGCCACATCCCAGCCCTGATGCTTTCTGTTCCTTCTGTTTTTTTTGTTATTTTCTTGGTGATCACCTCTTGTCATCTAGAATATAAACTATATTTTATTTTCTTTCATCGGCTAAAGTGATTTGGAAATGGACAATCAGTTTCAAGGCTATTTGAAGTTACCTTTAAGTTAACAAGCTGCTTTCTCAAATCGACTCTCTAATTATTAAAGTTAAGAACAATATTTGCCCATAGA
The DNA here is from genome assembly GCA_004027655.1 of Graphiurus murinus. Taxonomy (NCBI): domain Eukaryota; kingdom Metazoa; phylum Chordata; class Mammalia; order Rodentia; family Gliridae; genus Graphiurus; species Graphiurus murinus. The sequence continues at coordinate 8,808 of PVLC010026842.1, forward strand.
TACAAATATTCTTTCCCCACACCCTCTCTCTGGTTGATTCGTTTGATGTAACATGATATGTTAAGTATCTGCTTGTGCAGATCTTTTTTATTTATTTATTTTTTGTGTGTGGTACTGGGGATTGAACCCAGAGCATTCTACCTCCGAGCTATACTCCCAGTCCTATTTTTTATTCTTTATTTTGAAAGAGGGTCTCACTAAGTTGTGGAGGGCCTCACTAAGTAGCTGAGGCTGGCCGCAAACCCGAGATCCTCCTGTCTCAGCCTCCCAAGTACTGGGATTACAAGCGTGCGCCACCACACCCGGCTTGTGCAGATTTTTTTAAAAGAGCATTTTTCCTTAGTCAATTTTGGAACCACACCAGAAGAAGCATGTTTATGTTAAATTGATCTCTGCGCTTATGGCATGAGGGTCCTACTTTCTGATTGCTTTCAGGAAGATATGTGAAGGTATATCTTTTGAGCCCTTGCCTATTTGGAGACCATCTTGTTACTTTCAGGCATGAATTACGAGTTGGTTTGCTTCTCAGGCTACTAATAGGAACTCCGTATAGAAGTGAGTCAGGGTCTCTCTACCTTCACCCCAGCCATCCTTTGCTGGTTGATTGTTTTACTTAATGGTTCAGGTTTGCAGCGAAAACGAGACCACTCTCACGAGCAAAAGCACAGGACAGCTTAACAGAGAAAATAATGAAGACACAAGAAAAGTCTACTTCAACATAGGAAAGCCATCAAGGTCACAGAAGCATGCAAAATCACAAGAGAACGCCGTTTACATCACCAGACCAGGAAGAACCTCAGCGCTGAGTCCCCTGGGTGGCCCTGGAGCAGCCCCCCCCACCCCAGATCAGCCTGGGCAGTGCTGTACTCTGCAGGTGAGCCCTCCAAGAGGGACCTTTTAGGGACAGCTCTTCCTTTTGTGGGGGCAGTTGCATGAACTTTGTGTGAACTAACTGAGGCAAGCCTTCTGGCAGTTGGCCCAAGATGGCCAGCCTTGGGCAGGTGGCCAAATATCCCATCAAACCAACTTTTCTCTGGTGCCTTTGTCTCATTAGATATGGTAAACAGGTTGATCTGTTAAGTGAGAAAAATAAAGTAGTAAGACAAGTCAGCAAACAAAGGAATCAGTATACTTTATGGCAAGAGGGCGTAACGACCTCCCGTTCCTAAGAGCAAGCAAAGAAAAACGAGGTTAAATGTTGAAGGAAAGGGAGATGGACGACAAGGGGAGACTCACATCCGCCTACGCTACACAGAGGCCAGCGAGGCAGGGCTCCCAGGGTCATCTTCAACCCGGTTTCATCCCACCCGAAGTTAGCAGAAATTCCCCCTCTCTCTCTAATGCCCAGGGGTGCCGCAAGTTCACATATTTTTGTGTATACGCATAGGTGGTTTAGTGAGAAGCTCAGAGAGGGTCCACCAAGCAAGCTGTGGAAACTGCCACCAGACATATTGGCCCCCATTGCTGTCACATGTCGCTCAGCTCTTAACTTCTTGGTCCTGTTGTCAGTAGCTGTTTTAGATCTCCTTCATCTGTATCAGTTAAGCTTCTTTGGTTGCAGGTAGCTGAAAGTAACTTGAATTAGCTAAGACAGAAAAAGGAACTATCATATAAGAATACTGGAAAATTTCATGAAACCTAAAAATACAATTGGGTCCCAATGAGGAAGTGGAAAGTTTTCAGGACTCTGTGGCGTTTGGTAAAGATTAATAGAAATAGCTATTGACGGAGTACTTAGTCTATGCCAAAAGAACTTCCAGAGAGAGGGATTTTTGATCATCTCCAGCATGGAGATGAATTTAATAATCTACAATATATATTAAAGAAATATGTTATATAATATATGTATTGTATAAAATGTTATATGAACATATTATGTAATAGTAAATGCATTATGTAATATATGATATAACACATATATGAACACATTATAGCACATATTATATAATATACTATATATTACAATATTGTTATAATATAATATTAGATAATATACTATATAACATCATATGTATTATATAATATATATTCTTATACATAACATATAAAACATAATATTACATACCATAATACGTTATTTTAATAATTTGTAATTAAACAATATATAACATATTTCATATATATCTGATGTATTTCATATATTATATAATGAATATATTATAAACTGTAATAATATATAATATTTATCTCATATATATTTATATATATGAATCCCACTTCTGGATAACAGAAGGGGCATTACAAAATGTCCCTTGCAAGGAGGAGGTGGCTTTTGGAAGCATATGAACCTGTGCTTCAGTGTGCAAAACTGAGGGTCACGTCAAGGGTGGCTCATAATGTAGACCCATTGTGAAGATAAAAAGCAAAACTGCCCTGAGGGGCAAGTTGCAGGGATGGAGAGCCCCAAGTCCAAATCAGTGCAGTCTGGGTAGATCAGTTAGGAAGAGACTCAAGACCGGCCATAATTCTAATACTTGGGAGGCAGAGACAGGAAGATTGTAGGTGTGAGGCCAGCCTTGTCGACCTAGTGAGGCCCTCAGCAACTTAGTGAGACCCTATTTCAAAATAAAAATTAAAATAGGACTGGAGGTGTTGCTCAGAGGTAGAATGCCCCTGGATTCAATCCTCAGTAACACACACACACACACACACACACACACACACACACACACACACACACACCAAAACAAACCAAAACAACTCCCCCCCTCAAAACAGCTGTCACATAGTTGCATAGGACCATCACAAAGGCAGAGTGATAATGGTGTGTGTCCTGGTAGCATTGCTACCGGTGACTTTATTTTTCCAAAATAGCAAGCCCCTTCTTGGTAGGGTTTGAAATAAAATAACGGGGAATCTTGTCTCAATTTACATGGCAGTTGTGTTCATGGAAAATTCAGAGAATGTAAAAAACTGTGAGGATAATTTTTGCACTTATGTATAAAATAGAGTTCTGGGTACAAATATTTATAAAAGTGTCTTTACCCCTCATGAATGTCTGTGGGACGCTTGAGCACTGTGGAGACTCAGCTGTCTACCGTCACACGCTGCAGCAAGTTGACCATTTCTAGCTATCACCTGCTAAATTCCAGTAGCTCCCTCCTTCCTCAGTCAGTAAGTGACAAAACAGACACGTCCCCACCAAATTCTAAGTGGTCCTCGGAGTGATTTAGAGTGACTGGCTTCATCCCCTTCTCTAGGATACAGTATTTGAATGAATGAAAAAAGAAACCCCACCAGGAAAAGTGGTGAGAGTTGCACAACAATGTGAGTGTCCTCAATACCACTAAATTGTGTACTTAAAGGGATAAATATGTGGTGTGTATATTTTACAATTTTCCTAAAGCTGAGAAAAATAGAGAATAAGATGGTTGCTTAGGAAACTCATTCAGAACTAGTTTGTGATACAGGTGAGCATGTTTGTGCACTAATACCTACACACATACACACACACACACACACACACACACACACACGTGCGATTTTGACTCAGAGAACAAACTAGTTCTGAATGAGTTTCCTAAGCAACCATCTTATTCTCTATTTTTCTCAGCTTTAGGAAAATTGTAAAATATACACACCACATATTTATCCCTTTAAGTACACAATTTAGTGGTATTGAGGACACTCACATTGTTGTGCAACTCTCACCACTTTTCCTGGTGGGTTTTTTTTTTCATTCATTCGAAATATTTGCAAACTTAGAGAAGGTTTGTAAAAATAGTACAAAGAACTTTTCTCCTGAGTTATTGAAGAGTAAATAGCCACTATGATATCCCATCATTCCTGAATACTTCAGTGTGAAATTCCCAAGATTAGGGATATTCTCCTAAATCATCATCAGAAAATTAACATTAATAGCTGGGTGAGGTGGTGCATGCCTATAATCCCAGTACTGGGGAGGCTGAGACAGGAGGATCACAGGTTTGAGGCCAGCCTTAGCAATATAATGAGACCCCTTTTGAAAAAAATAAATAAATAAGGTGTAGCTCAGAGGTAAAATGCCTTTGGGTTCAAGCTCCAGTACCTAAAATAAAATAAAATAAAATAAAAAAGAAAGAAAATTAACATTGATAAAGTGCAGCCATCTAGTCATAGGACTCATTCTACTAATAATGTCCTTCGAAAAAAGCATCTACCTGGTGCGGTGGTGCATACCTGTAATCCCAATACTTGGGAGCCTGAGATAGGAGGATCACAGGCTCAAAGCCAACCTCAGCAATTTACCAAGACTCTCAGCAACCTAGGGACCCCCTGTTTCCAAACAAAAAAAATAAAGTAGGGATGGGAGTGTAGCTCAGAGGTAGAATGTCATTGGGTTCAATCCCCAGTAGCATAAGATGAATAAATAAATAAATAAATAAATAAATAAATAAATAAATAAATAAATAAATAAAATATAAATCAATCCAGATCAGGATCAGCCACTATTATCTATTTTCATTCTCATTTTTCTTTGGTCTTTATCAACTTGAAATAGTTCACTTTGTGTGTGTGTGTGTGTGTGTGTGTGTGTGGTACTGAGGATTAAACCCAAGGACATTCTACCTCTGAGCCAAACCCCCAACCCTTTTTATTTTTTGTTTCAAAACAGGGTCTTGCTAGGTTGCTAAGAGTCTCACTACACTGCTGAGGCTGTCCTTGAACTTTCAATCCTCCTGCCTCAGCCTCCCAAGTACTGGGATTACAGGTGTGTGCCACCCTGCCTGGCTGGAACAGTTCATTTTTAAATATTACAAGCCAGCCAGACGTGGTAGAACATGCCTGTAATCTCATTACTTGGGAGGCTGAGACGGGAAGATCACAGGCTTGAGGATAGCCTCAGCAACGTAGGGAGACCCTGTTTCAAAATAAGAATCGTGCTGGGGATGTGACTCTGAAGTAGAACTCCCCTGGATTCAATTCTCCAATGCCTCTACACATTTTTTTTTTCTTTTTATGAGGCACTGGAGATTGAACTCAGAGGCATTCTACCTCTGAGCTCCATCCTCAGCCCTATTTTATTATTATTTTTTTAAATTTTATTTGTTTATTTATTTCTTTCTTTATTTATGGAACTGGGGATTGAACTCAGGGGCATTCTACCTCTGAGCTACACCCTCCGTCCTATTTTTTATTCTTTAATTTGAAACAAGATCTCACTAAGTTGCGGAGGGCCTCATAACTTGCTAAGACTGGCTGGGAACCTGTGATCCTCCTGTCTCAGCCTCCCAAGTACTGGGATTACAAGCATGCCCCACCACAACCGGCTCCAATGTGCTTTTTAATGCTATTCTTATGAAAAATGAGAGCAATTTTATGTATAAAAACACAGAAAATAATATAATGAATTCTCATAAAATTATCATTTTTAATTTTATAATTTAATATTTTGTCATCTCCACTTTATCTAATTTTCCCCTTTCCCAGTGTTTTAAAACTAGTCCCAGATATCATGGCATTTAACCATTAAGTACTTCAGTGTATATCTCTAAAAATATAAGAATTTTTTCTATAAAACCGTAATACTATCATGTCTAACAAAATTAACAGCATAATTCTTTCAAAATATCTGATACTCAGTCCGTATTTTAATTTTCTCAAATGTCCACAAGATGTGTGTGTGTGTGTGTGTGTGTGTGTGTGTGTTGTGTGTTATAATGGGGATTAAATCCAGGGCATCCTCCAAACTGCATTCCCAGCCCTTTTTATTTTTTTAAATTTTGAAACAGGGTCTTGCTAGGTTGTAGAGTCTTCCTGTGTTGCTGAAGCTGACCTCAAATCTACAATCCTCCTGTCTTAAGATGTATTTTTATATTTTATTTAGATATTTATTTGATTTGGGATATAAATGAGGTCCACATATTAAATTGGATTGCTCAGTTTCTATTTTCTTTTAATAACTCTATCTTATTTTATTTTAAAATTCATTTGATATTTTCTTTTACTATTCTTTTTCTTTTTCTTTTTTTGCAGTACTAAGGATTGAACTCAGGGGCTTTCTATCTCTAAGCTACACCCCCAGCCCTACTTTTTATTCTTTATTTGAAACAGGGTCTCACTAAGTTGTGGAGTGCCTCACTAGGTAGTTGAGGCTGGCCGCGAACCCAGATCCTCTGGTCTCAGTCTCCCAAATGCTGGGATTACAAGCGTGCACCACCACGCCCGGCTACTATTCTATTTTTTTAAAGTTACTTTTCCAATTTTTTTTCTTTTTTTGTGGGAGGAAGTTTGAGTAAGACATAGTTCCATTTGCATCTGAAGAAATCTAATATCTGTGGTACTTAAAAAAATCTTTCTATTTATCACCCATCTATCTGTCAATCTATCTATCTATCTATCTATCTATCTATCTATCTATCATCTGCCAAATGCTATCTTTCTAAAATAAGTCATTCAAAATTTCTAGTTAATAGGGGCTAAAGAATAACAGCAAAAAGCCTCTGGATCATATGACTCAAACTTTGTTTTTCATTTTTGCAAAGCTCATCTTGGTCAGAAAAAGGTATAATGTCCTATTAGAAATAACATAAATAAATGAGAGACAGATGTTTGTTATTTTGAAATGGGGGATCTCACTATTTTGTCCAGGTTGGTCTTAAACTTGGGGGCTTATATGACCCTCCTGAATCAGCCTCCCGAGTCAAGACATATTATTTGTTTGGTCTCTAGATAGCAACAGTGGAAAAAAGAATATCGATTAGCTAGCAATTTAGAGAGTTAAAGAAGCAGGGTCTATCCCTGCCTTGCTATGAACTTGTGGCTTGACTAAGTTCTGAGCCTTGGTTTCTTCATGAGGAAGCTTGGCCTAGCTAGCGGATAAGATATGCTTGTAACATTCTGTAACTTCCTAATGCCACGTGACTGAAAAGCAATAAAACTACTGTTGTCCCTTCAATAAATATACCAGGTCTTAGACCTCAAATGAGGCCCCGGGGAGGCCTGGTCTCGTTTTTTCAGATGTTATCACCCCTCACAACATCTTTGTAAATACTTTCAGTTTACAAGCCACACAAGAAAATAAGTACTATTACTTGGTGGTCATGTCTCTGATTTTATTTAATAAGCATTTGTTGCAGACTTGCTGTCCACGTGAAGAAGCCTGCGGGTGCTGGGGTTGCTCAGCTGGGCCAAGGACAAAGAGGAGAGGAAGCTCCTGCTCGCTAAGAAGTAGGCCATCTGGTGGGAGGGAGGAGTAGGCGTGTGCACCAAACAGCGAAGGGGAATGAATGGGAGTTGGAGCTTGGGGACTATCTTCAGCACAACACTAATCGAGTCAAAGCCAAGGTCCTTGGGCTTGAGAAATGGATTCCCAGCTATGAGACATTAACTTCCATTTTGAGCTGATAAAGCGACTCCCACTTGACATTTATCAAAAGTCATTCTAGGGCCACGAGGCTAGCCCAGGGTGGGTATATGAACAATAGCTGGAAGTTAAAAAGTTCAGGGCATCCTTTGTGCAAGGTGGAAGCCCAAACCAACCTCCTACACATCAACTAATTTAAATCATGAATGCATGCTCTTTTAAGACGTGAAGACATTGAGCGGTTCTAACATGAGGCACCAGGGGTTGGGATGGGGGGGGGGTGATGGGCTGAGGAGATGTTGGTCTAAGAGTTCCAGATGTCTGTTAGACAGTAGGAAACAGTTCACAAGATCTATTGCACAACCTGGTGAATATGGTTAATAATAATGCATTGAGCCAGGCGCACTGGAGCATGCCTATACTCGCAGTCTTGGGAGGCTGAGACAGAAGAACCACAGGTTCAAGGTTAGCCTCAGCAATTTAGAGAAACAATTTAGAGAAATTTAGCATGAAGCTGTTTCAAAATAAAAAAGGGCTAGGGGTGTAGCTTTGAGGTAGAATATCCCTGGGTTCAATCCCTAGTATCAAAACAAAATGCACTGAATTTTTGAAAACTAGAAAATTTTTATTTTTAGGTGTTCTCACTATAAAAAATAAGTATGTGAGATAATGATCATGCTAATTAGCTTGATTTAGCCATTCCACAATGTTTCAAAATAACAGGTACAGGGTAAATATATACATTTTTTGTTATTAAAAGTTAAAAATAGCTGGGTGTGGAGGCACATGCCTGTAATCCCAGCACTTGGGAGGCTGAGACAGGAGGAGCACAGGTTCAAGGCTATCCTCAACAACTTAGTGAGGCCCTTTGCAACTTAGTGAGACCCTGTTTCAAAATAAAAAATAAAATAGGGCAGGGGGTGTAAGTAGAATGCCCCTGGGTTCAATCCCCAGTAACACATACACAAATAAAAAATGTGATAAAAATAGAAAAATAAAATAACTGAATCCAAAAATACTGGGTCTTGCAGGATTCTAAAACAAACAATGATATGAAGGAATTTTGCTATTCTTGGATTTGCTAGGTCATTTTTTTCCTAAACATCTTATTAAATAATTCCCTCCCAGTCATACCAATAAGTATCCTTTATGTTGATCAGAATGTGTGTGTGTGTGTGTGTGTGTGTGTGTGTGTGGTACTGAGGATTGAACCCAGGGGCATTCTCCCTCTGAGCCACATACCCAATTGTATTTTGTTTTAAAATTTAAAACAGGATCTTGCTAAATTGCTGAGTGTCTCACTAAGTTGCTGAGATGGGCCTGGAATCTGTGATCCTCCTGTCTCAGTCTCCCAAGAACTGGGATTACAGGTGTGTACCACCATGCCTGGCTTTGATCAGAAATTTTAGTAATTAGTAACTTGTTGATTTCATAATGACTCCCAGCTAGAAAACTGGTAAAAAACTGTTAATACCCGATGCAAAACTCAAGGATTTCTGGATCTGGGCTAATTTCCAGTTGCTCCAGACTGACTTGCAGCTGGCTGTGTTACTGCTATGATGCTCACAGTTTGTGCCAAGAAGAAAGACATCATCTTGCCAAGGGCTGGGGAAGTATTTGCTGAGGAGGAGAGACACAGCTTTTCCCAAACACTGATTAGCAGGATCCTTCTGAGTGCTATGGATTAACGGTTATTTCAGACATTCTCAACCAGTCCAAAGAGGAGACTGCACGGTCACAGAGGGGACTAAGTGGCATTCCAAGAAAGACCGAGTTCATTCTTTGCCTCCCTAGTAGGAAAAGCAGTTTCCATCATATGCATTAAGACTGCAGAATTGCCTCTGAATGGAACAGACAATAGCAACAGAAGATTATTATCAGTAATTTAGGCTCATTTAATTGAATCGACATATGCAGACAAGGAGGTGATAAATTATAGATGGCGGTGAAGTGCTTCTGGAGCAGAAGCTAGAACTGCAGGAGCCTCGTAGATGCTCAGTCAAAAAATGCTCTGACAGTCTGTTTATCAACCAAGCAAACTGAAATAGCAAAAACAACCTTAAACCCACAGGCACAGCCCTAAATGGCATCAGAGTGACTCAAATGAAACTTGTTCTCATTCTATAGTTTCCCAAAGGGTTCCAACAATGATTATCAAAAGGGTTAGGAGTTAAAGCCAACAGGATTTTAATGGAGCCGGGCGTTCACTCTTCACAGCATCAAAGTCTGCAAGCTGCTTAAGGAGAAAAGAGAGAAGCAGAGAGGCAGAGTGACAGGGAGCAGGGGCGAGACTGTCTGGGACACAGGACCACCAGCTGCCAACAGTAGGCTTGCAGACAAGCCTCAGTTATACTGTCAAAGGTTTGCTGAGCCCTGTTCTACAATATATCGCCTTAACCCAATGTGGAAAAATATAAATTTATATAAGTAAGATAAACTACTGATGACTGTTTACTTTAGAAAGTAGTTGATTGTAGGATTCCCTAAATAATAAAGGGAAAAAAAAATGGGGAATTGCCTCTTTTGTAGTAGGCACATCATTAGGCCCTTTTCATAGTGTTTTCTTTATTCTTTACAGCCATCCCAGAAGGTGAACATCCTCATCTCCATTTAGAAGACCAGGAAATTGAGACCCAGAGAGCTGACACAGCTGTTAAATACGGTGACACAGCTGTTAAATACATAAGCTAGGATTTCTGATTCCACTCCTAGAGCCAGCCTCTAGCCACTGTATCATCTCACTTTACTTAAAGCACTTACAATGTAACTCAATTTGCAGAAAAATGGATATTTCCAGAAAAACAAAGCACATTCGTATGTTGCAATCCTTCCCTTAAAACTTTGCATATCAAGATTTAGTAAGGGATCATTTAAACCTGTATTTTGTATCAAACTTGTCTTTATTGGGTTTTCATCTAATATATCCCTACCTAGAGGAGGACCTGAGAAAACCAATTCTAGAACACCTTGTTAGAATTTGGACTTTTCTGTGTTGGAAAAGGAATTAGCCCTCTTCAGAACTCTACTCCAAGTATAAGAGCCTTTGAAAGAGAATAATGAAATGTAAGGATCTTCCCAGAAGGCCAATCTAGACGTAGCTTATTGTGCACACCTTAGCCGAACAATGACTACATGCTGGAGAAGTTCCTAATCTCTAAGAGGACCTCCTGACCTTTTTCCTTGGATTAACATACATACCTAAACACTTTTCCAGACCTCTGAAAGTTTATCAACAACATCCTGGTATTTCTAGAAGCCAAATTAAGAGCTTCTGATTTATCTCGAGTATTTTCTCTCTGTTTTTACTAGTAATATAACTTTGAACAAATTACATAACTTTACCAATCATCAGTTTCTTCCACTGTATAGTAAGAATGATAAAATTTGTAGGATTGTGATAAAAATTGAGATACTACACACAAAATGCTGATCATCTACCTGTGCATAGTCAGCACTCAATAATATTAGTTCTTACCATCAGAGTTGATTTGTTTCCTCACTTTTTTTGTGTGTGTGGTACTGGGGATTGAACTCACCTCCGAGCTATAGCCCCAGCCCTATCTTTTATTCTTTATTTTGAAACAGGGTCTCACTAAGTTGCAGAGGGCCTCACTAGGTAGCTGAGGCTGACCGAGAACCCAGATCCTCCGGTCTCAGCCTCCTGAATGTTGGGATTACAAGTGTGCGCCACCACACCCTACTGTTTCCTCATTTTTTAATGTTATAACTAAAGGCTCAATTCTGGTTGATAAGGACTTACTGACCCCTGCTTATATCCAGGCCTTGTATTAGGAGGTGTAAGGGACATTAAAACCTTGTAAAACACCGGGCGTGGTGGCGCACGCTTGTAATCCCAGCATTTGGGAGGCTGAGACCAGAGGATCCGGGTTAGCGGCTAGCCTCAGCTACCTAGTGAGGCCCTCCGCAACTTAGTGAGACCCTGTTTCCAAATAAAGAATAAAAAATAGGGCTGGGGGTATAGCTTGGAGGTAGAATGCCCCTGAGTTCAATCCCTGGTACTGCAAAACAAACAAAACAAAACAAAACAAAACAAAAACTTGTAAAACCATAGATTATTCAATTATGCTAGAGAATTTGTAACTTAAGAATATGTAAGGAATCATTAATTTATAAAATGATAATTAGCATTCTGTTAGTGAACTCTTACTTTTACAAATTAAATATTTATAAAATATGTCCCATTTTCTCGATTCATAATAATGACTGATGTTGATGTGATCTATAAAAAATGTCCAATATTCTCAAGATTCGTAATAGTGACTAATGTTGATATAGCCTACACAATCTTGGGCAAAAAGTGATGACATAATAATGCCCAGAGCTTTTTCTGACCTGCTGTTGCTTTGGAGCTGTGTATTAGGCAGGGGTCTCCAGAGAGAGAAAAAAATACACACACACACACACACACACACACACACACACACACCACACGCTGAGACTTGTTATATGACATTGACTTCAGTAATTATAGAGGCTAAGATCTGCAGGGTGAGTTTGCAAGCTGGAGCCCAGGAAATGCGGAGGTCTAGTCAGTCTGAAGACCTGAGAACCAGGCAAGAGAGTGGTGGTCCAGTCTGAAGGCTGGCAGGCTGGAGGCCCAGGGAGAGCCTGTGTTTCAGCACAAGTCTGAAATCAGGAAAAGGCTGCATTTCAAAGGCAGGCCAGTGGGAGGTATTCTCTCTTATTGGGGGGGAGGGGGGATCAGCTTTCTAGTTCACCTAAGGTCTTCCACTGATTAGATAAGTCCCACCCACATCAGGAGGGGCAATCTGCTCCACTTAGTCTACCAACTCAAATGTTAAGCTCCTCTAAGAATATCACCTCAGAAAAACTCAGGATATGATTCGGCCAAACCTCTGGGCACCCTGTGGTTTAGTCAAGTTGGTGGCCTTACAGGGCGGGGACAGTTAATGACACTGCACGGGAAGCATCGGGGTGTCCATGAGCTTGTGGCATGGGGCTCATTTATTAGACTCAAAGAAGAAGGGATTCCCATGGAAATTAAAATTTAATCTCCCCATAGTTTGTTGTTAATATAGAAAAATACAATAGATTTGACATATTGACCTTTTATCCTGAGACATTGTTAAAATCTTACATTAGTTCTAATAATTTTTGTTGTTGCCAGTTCTTTGGGATTTTATATATAAACAATTTATTGTCTACATACAGGGGCGATTTAACTTTTCCCTTGCCAATCTGTATGTCTTTATATTTCTTTCTCTTGTCTTATTGCACTGGACTTGCCTTATTGCAAATTATTGCACCTCAAGTTTAGTCATATATTCCAAGAAATAGATGTAAGGATGGAAGCAGAGGAAAGAAAGAAGGAGGTTTAGGTAGAATCATCCTAGAAGTCAGCCATCAGAGGAATCCCGGGACTCAATTTCAGAGCTTAGCAGCTAGGGCCCTTGGTCTATTATATTCTCTTTAGTGGCAGGTGTGCAAAGTATATTTTCATGACAACCACAGGCCTCCAGTATAATGTTTAATAAAAGTTCTAGAAGGGGTCATCTTGACCCTTTCCCCAATCTGATGGGGCAAGTGTTCAGTATATCAGCACAAAGTATGATATAATCTATAGGGTTTCCATAGTTAGATCTCTTTGAAAATATTACCTTTTATTCCAAGTTTTCTCAGAATTGTTTTGAATCCATGAATTTTGATTTTTGTCAAATGATTTTTCTGTATCTATGAAATGATCATATTTTTAACTCTTTGTCTGGTTAATAGTTAATTATGCTGCTATTTTTTAATGTTAAACTGACCTTGAAATACTTGAGTAAACCTTACTTAACCATGATCTATTATCTTGTTTACATATTGTGAATTCGTTTGCTAGTATTTTCTGAAGGATTTTGTTCATAAGGTATATGGATATAGAGTTTTTCTTTTTTATAATGTCTCTGACAGATTTTAGTACCTGGGTTAAGTCGGCTGCATAAAATGAATTGAGAAATGTACTTTTTTATTTTTTAAAAGTTTGTATATGATGGGTATTATTTCTTTCATAAATGTTTAATATGTTCTTTAAATGTTTAATTTGTTCCTTAAAATTTTAATATGGCATTATTTTTCCCTGAAGTTCTTAATTTATCATAGAAACCATGTAGGGAAGTTTTAGAGTGTAAATTCAATTACTTTGGTAGGTATAAGGCTATTCAGATTTTGTATTTCATTTGTCAGTTTTCATAAGTTGTATTTTTT
>PVLC010026843.1:0-22591 GCA_004027655.1 Graphiurus murinus
ATGTTTCTCCATTGGACTTCATACCATGGGGACTGGGAGTGTATCTTGGACATAGAGTATTTATATAGCATGCCTGAAGCCCCAATTCAATTCAAAGTACCAAAAAAGCAAATGAACAAACAAAAAACAACTTGCTTGATTTGTTTTTTCTTTTTTGCCGGTACTGAGGATTGAACCCAGGGGCATTCTACATCCAAGCTACACCTCCAGTCCTATTTTTTATTCTTTATTGTGAAACAGGGTCTCACTAAGTTGCGGAGGGTCTCAATAAGTAGCCGAGGCTGGCTGGGAACCTGTGATCTCCTGTCTCAGCCTCCCAAGTACTGGGATTACAAGTGTGGGCCATCTCACCTGGCTCCAATTTACTTAGTTTCTGACTGGTATATAACTATTTGTGTCAGATCAATAATTATGTTTATTTATTTAGGTTTGGGATGTTTTTAGTGTACACAGATGAAGGCTTCTGGTGTTGTAAACTTGCACTGTCGTTTCTGGTAGTTGCTAGAAACGTGAGGTCATAGCACTTGGTTTTGCAGGTAGAGAGCAGCCAGGCTTGCGTGGCCTCCGGAGGCCTTTCCTCCTCATTCTGTGCTGCTGCTTTCCTTGGAAGTCATGATCTTTTGTCTTGTGAAGGGAGCTTGGGAGTGAGTGGTTAAGTAACTTTTTAAATTGCATTGAACTTTTTTTCAGTCTTGAATCCAGATAATAGTTTTGAAATATTAGTGGACCAGTCTGTTGTGAATAGTGGAAATCTGCTGAATGACATGACCCCTGCCGTAAATCCTTCAAGAGAAATTGAGGACCCAGAAGACCGGAAGCCTGAGGACTGGGATGAAAGACCCAAAATAGCAGACCCGGATGCTGTGAAGCCTGAGGACTGGTGAGTCGCAGGACCTGTGTGTGGGGGTTCCTTGTGGTACTGGGATGGAACTCTACCTGGGCTTCTACCTCTGAGCTTTGCTCCAAGCCCTATTTTGTATTTTGAGATAGGGTCTTCCTAAGTTACTGAACATTGGCTTTGAACTTGAGATCTTCCTGCCTCAGCTTCCTGACCACTGGGATTACAGGATTGTTCCATGTACCAGGCTATAAGGAGCATTTTATTTTATTTATTTATTTTTTATTGCAGTACTGGGGATTGAACCCAGGGGCATTCTATCTCCGAGCTACACCCCCAGCCCTATTTTTTATTCTTTATTTTGAAACCGAGTCTCACTAAGTTGCGGAGTGCCTCACTAGGTAGCTGAGGCTGGCTGCGAACCCAGATCCTCCGGTCTCAGCCTCCGGAATGCTGGGATTACAAGCATGTGCCACCACGCCCGGTTTGATTTTTTTATTTTATTTTGGTACTGGGGATTGAATCTAGAGAGATTCTACCTCTAACCTAGGCCCCCAGCCCGATTTTATTTATTTATTTGCAGTAGTGGGGATTGAACTCAGGGGCATTCTACCTCTGAGCTACACCCCCAGCCCTATTTTTTATTCTTTATTTTGAAACCGAGTCTCACTAAGTTGCGGAGTGCCTCACTAGGTAGCTGAGGCTGGCCGTGAACCTGGATCCTCTGGTCTCATCCTCCCGAATGCTGGGATTACAAGCGTGCTCCACCACACCCGGCTTCCCAACCCTATTTTTTATTCTTTATTTTGAAACAGGGTCTCACTAAGTTTCGGAGTGCCTCACTAGGTAGCTGAGGCTGGCCTCGAACCCGGATCCTCCAGTCTCAGCCTCCCAAATGTTGGGATTATAAGCGTGCGCCACCACGCCCAGCTCTTATTTATTTATTTGGAAACAGGGTCTCACTAAGTTTCTGAGAACCTCGTTAGGTTGCTGAGGCTGGCTTTGAACCTGCGATCATCCTGTCTCAGCCTCCCAATACTGGGATTACAAACATGCGCCACCACCACGCCCTGTTTGCTGATTTTTTTAAAACATTGAAATGTTTTTTATTATTGAGCTGTAAGAGTTGCATAGTGTGGTGGCACACTCCCGTAATCCAGTACTAGGGAGGCTGAGACAGGAGGATGGCAAATTTGAGGCTGTCCTCAGCAACTTAGTGAGGCTCTGTCTCAAAAAAAAAAAAAAGAAAGAAGAAAAAGGCTGAGGGTGTACTTCAGAGGTAGAATGCCCCTGGGCTCCATCTCTAGTACAAAAAAAAAGTTTATTTATTCTGGATATTAGGCCTTTATTAAGATAATATGGGAGCTGGGTGTGGTAACGCATGCTTGTAATCCCAGCATTTGGGAGGTTGAGACCGGAGGCTCTGGGTTCGAGGCCAGCCTCAGCTGCTTAATGAGGCCCTCCGCAACTTGGTGAGACCCTGTATCAAAAAAAGAATAAAAAATAGGGCTGGGGGTGTAGCTCGGAGGTAGAATGTCCCTGAGTTCAATTCCCAGTACAGGAAAAAAAAAAAAAAGATACGATTTAGCCAGACATGGTGGCACATACCTTTAATTCCAGTACTTGGGAGGCTGAGACAGTAGGACTGCAGGTTCGAACCCAGCCTCAGCAACTCAGTGAAGCTATTAGCAACTTAATGAGACCCTGGTTCCAAATAAAAGAAAAGAAAAGAAAAGAAAATAGGGCTGAGGGACATACCTCATTGGTAAAATGCCCCTGGTTCAATCCCCTACACCACACACGCGCGCACACACACACACACACACACACACACACACCACACACGTTAGTATGATTTACAAATATTTTCTGAGAGGAATTATTTTAAATTTTAACATTAGCACCTAAATATTTTTAGAATCTTGTTTTAGTTTCACAGAGTTGGGACTACACTGTGATTCTCTGGGCAGTGTTGTTATAACTGGAGTCTCTTTTGTGCGTAAGGGATGAAGATGCCCCTGCTAAGATTCCTGATGAAGACGCCACAAAACCTGACGGGTGGTTAGATGATGAGCCTGAGTATGTACCTGACCCGGATGCAGAGAAGCCAGAGGATTGGTGAGAGGTTTTGTTTGTTTGTTTTGTAGGTACTGGGGCTTCAATCAGGGACACGCTGCCTCTGAGGTACGCCCCCAACTCTTTTTTTTTTTTTGGTACTGGGGATTGAACTCGGGGGCATTCTACCTCTGAGCTATACCCCCAACCGTATTTTTTATTCTTTATTTTTAAACAGGGTCTCACTGAGTTGCAGAGTACCTGGATCCTCCAGTCTCAGCCTCCCAAATGCTGGGATTAGCGTGCCCCACCACACCCGGCTCCCCAACTCTTTTTTATTCTTTACTAAGTCGTGGAGGGCCTAAGGAGCTGACGCTAGCCATGAACCTGAGATCCTTCTGTCTCAGCTTCCCAAGTACAGGGATTACAAGCATGTGCCACCACGCCCTGTTGAGTTAACTTTTAAGTTACCTGGATTTTTACTAAAGTAAAACTTAGTACTTTTTTTTTTTTCCTTTTTGTGGTACTGGGGATTGAACCCATGGGTATTGTACCTCTGAGCTCCACCTCAGCCGATTTTTTTTTATTCTTTATTTTGAAATGGTCTTGCTAAGTTGTAGAGGGCCTCACTAAGTAGCTGAGTCTGGCTGTGAACCTGTGATCCTCTTGTCTCAGTCTCCCAAGTATTGGGATTATAAGCATGCGCCACCACACCTGGTTACCTTAGTACGTAAAAACAGCCAAGTGCCCAAACTTAAAGAAGACGCTTGACAAATCTAATGACTTTTCCTCATCATCTCTCTTTTTTTTTTTTTTTCCCGGTACTGGGGATTGAACTCAGGGGCATTCTACCTCCGAGCTACACCCCCAGCCCTATTTTTTATTCTTTATTTTGAAATTGGGTCTCACTAAGTTGCGGAGTGCCTCACTAGTTAGCTGAGGCTGGCCGCGAACCGGGATCCTCCAGTCTCAGCCTCCCGAATGCTGGGATTACAAGCCTGCGCCACCACGCCCGGCTCATCATCTCTTTTTTTTTTTTTTTTGCGGTACTGGGGATTGCACTCAGGGGCATTCTACCTTCGAGCTACACCCCCAGCCCTAGTTTTTATTCTTTATTTTGAAACCGAGTCTCACTAAGTTGTGGAGTGCCTCACTAGGTAGCTGAGGCTGGCCGCGAACCCGGATCCTCGGGTCTCAGCCTCCCGAATGCTGGGATTACAAGCTGCTGGGATTACAAGCGTGTGCCACCACGCCCGGCTTCATCATCTCTTTTTAATGCAATTGTTATGCAAAGCTGTAGTTACTGGAAATGAGAACCAGGAGAAGATGCTGCTCTGTAGCAGTGCTCTAAACATATCCTGGAGGGTCTTAGGAAGGCTGGGCCAGCCAGTGCTGAGTCCTGCGTCCCGGAAGCCCGTGGTGATCTGTTGTCTGTATCATCTACAGGGATGAGGACATGGATGGAGAATGGGAGGCTCCTCAGATTGCCAACCCTAAGTGTGAGTCAGCCCCTGGGTGTGGTGTCTGGCAGCGGCCGATGATTGACAACCCCAGTTACAAGGGGAAGTGGAAGCCGCCTATGATTGACAACCCCAACTACCAGGTTTGAGCTTTTAGCTGGTCGAGCTGCTTTCCTTACTCTGTCTGCAGTTAGGCTGTCAAGCTGATTATCATATTCAAGCTATTGAATTAGACGAGAAATGAAACTTCTTACGTGAGCAAGGACTCAGTGGGTTAAGTGTTACAAAGAAACTGGTGACAAAAGCTTTCACAATTGCTTTACAACAAAAAGACAAGGGAAATGGAAAACTGGTCATCTGGGTACCCTGCTGTCAGGCGGCAAGGGTGCTTCAGTCATCTGTGTGACATGGTGCATAGGGGACCGTGACAGGAGTTGCCACCTGGCCATGTCAGGTCAGTTCATTGTTTGGCCTCAATGCCTCTACACCCATGAGAAGACAGCTTAGCTGAGGTGGTTAAGAACACATGCAGTGAAGTAGGAAGCTCCAGGTTGACTATGGGAATGGGCCCACTAAGATTCTTGTCTCTTTTTCTAATCTAGGAAACCTATTTATAATCATTCATTTCCACTTTGTTAGAACTTTAAAAATGTAGGTGTTAGGTCTGGTCTATCTGTATGCATACACTAGGAGTCATGTTTCTCTGTTGTAAAATACGTTTTTATTTGTGTGTGTGTTGTATAAGTGGTACTGGGAATTGAACTCAGGCATTATACCTCTGCGCTACACCTCCAGCCTTATTTTTTATTTTTATTTTGTAACAGGGTCTTAGGTTGATGAGTCTCACTAAGCTGCTGAGGCTGTCCTTGAACCTGTGATTCTCCTGTCTCCACCTCCCAAGTACTAGGATTACAAGCGGGTGCCACCACGCCTAGCTGTAAAATGTTTTTTGTTTTTTGTTTTTTAATTGTGCACTCAAACGATTAAGATAAAATAAAAATTGCTCCTAAAGTTGATGTTTAGCTCTTCTGTTGGTGGACATGTAGGTGGCTCGTCACTTTTGCTTCTAGCATCAGGGCAGCAGTAATCATTCTTGTTCACCTGTAGGTTTAAGTAGAAAGCGTTTTTCTAGGTAGTTTCCTAAAATGAGTTGCTGGTGAAGATCATGTTTCATTTTATTTTATTTTATTTTATTTTATTTTATTTGCGGTACTGGGGATTGAACTCAGGGTCTTTCTACCTACGAGCTATATCCCCAGCCCTATTTTTTTTTTTTTTGCGGTACTGGGGGTTGAACTCAGGGGCATTCTACCTCCGAGCTACACCTCCAGCCCTATTTTTTTTTTTATTCTTTATTTTGAAACCGAGTCTCACTAAGTTGCGGAGTGCCTCACTAGGTAGCTGAGGCTGGCCGCGAACCCGGATCCTCCAGTCTCAGCCTCCTGAATGCTGGGATTACAAGCGTGCGCCACCACGCCCGGCTTCATGTTTCATTTTAAATCACCACTGAAAAAGGTCTCCTGACTATGTTCCCATTCCCACCAGCAGTCGATAGGAGAGGAGGCTGTTGGAATGGGCTGGGGAGAATGAGTGTTGGTTGGGAACAAGGTCACAGATACTAGAAATTTAAAGTAGTTGGAATCCAGAATTCTTTAAGACAGTAAGAAAAAAAGTCAATAGCATATATTGTTTTCTTCCTGCTTATTTGATAAAGTCAGCATTTAACCTCTATTGATCATGCAGAATTCATTTTACCGGTTCTTTTTGTTGGTCTTTATCTGAAATACTTTTTTTCTTAAGGGAATCTGGAAACCCAGGAAAATACCAAATCCAGATTTCTTTGAAGATCTGGAACCCTTCAGGATGACTCCATTTAGTGCTATTGGTTTGGAGCTGTGGTCCATGACTTCTGACATTTTTTTTGACAACTTCATCATTAGTAGTGATCGAAGAGTGGTTGACGATTGGGCCAGCGATGGCTGGGGCCTGAAGAAAGCAGCTGACGGGGCGGCCGAGGTATGTGCTTGCTGGTTTCTTGTGCATTTGTATCTTTTGTGATAGGTAACTTAATTGTTTTGGGAAGAGCAGGCTTTCAGGGTCTGTCTTTTTCCTTTTTGAGAATGTCATAAAAAGTAGAACTGTATGTTTGCTAAAAAGAAAACATTAAGCTGGGCGTGGTGGTGCACTCTCGGGAGGCTGTGACAGAAGTATTGCAGGTTTGTGGCCAGCCTCAGCTACTTAGTGAGGCCCTGTTTCAAAATAAAGAATAAAGTAGGGCTGGGGGTGAGCTCAGAGGTAGAATGCCCCTGGGTTCAGTCCCCCATCACTACAAAACAAACAAAGAAAAATACTGAATCTTGGTTTACTCCACATACCGGATTTTCAAGTAATTACCTTTGTGACTGGTCTCAGGATTGGAGAGCGACTTTGCTTTTCAGACTCCGTGAACATCTCTGAAGAAGCAGGAGCCCAGGCAGTGCTGTGCCGTCACAGTGCGGCCTGTGTGTGGGCTGCCAGCCTGCGCTCCAGCCGTGTCCTCTTGTCTTTCAGCCAGGTGTAGTGGGCCAGATGCTTGAGGCGGCCGAGGAGCGCCCATGGCTCTGGGTGGTCTACATCCTGACTGTAGCTCTGCCCGTGTTCCTTGTTATCCTCTTCTGCTGTTCTGGAAAGGTAGGAGTGCTTTAGGAATGTTTCAGAAGAAACTCGTATTATGTTAAAAATAACTAGGGTATATTTCCTGAGGTTTTCTTTGTAGCAGCTTGGTACTGATAGGACCACATTTTGCATTGATGGCTGAAACCCTGTCCACTACTCAGTGCCATTTGGCAGCACCTTTTTTTTTTTTCTTTTGTTTTTTTTTTAATTTTTTATTGTAGTAATTCGTGCAATATAGCATACATCTTTGTTAAGTACAAGTTGTTAACTACATATTTGCACACAATTCTCATTTGACCCCTACCCCCACCTTTTTTAAAGAAAAAAAAATTAATAAAATTGGTTATCTGGGCACAAACTGGCATTTCTTCCTGGCATTGCTGTTTCTATTCTTAAAATTTGTAATTTGATCTTTGAATTCTTACTGTCTGTTGCTTCCTCACTGTCCTCACCCTCTCAACAACACATGTGGGGCCCTGCAGCTGTTCTGTGAGTTTCTCTTGGTCAGCCCTCCGTGCATAGCCTCTGCTTCTCCTAAGGATGCTTTGCCCGTATTCGCATGTAACCTGATCCAGAGTTCCGTTTCCAGCCTCATCCTCCACCGCTGTTCTGCACGTCTGAGTCAACCTGACGAGCTGGACCTGTACTTTCCTGCCTGACCTTGTGTCCTTATGTTTCATCTACCTTAGACCACACACACACACACACACACACACACACACACACACACACACACACACACACACACGAGAAAGCTCTTCAGGGTAGGAGTTACACCTTTCTCATGTCTGTGTACAGCATGGTACAGAATTTTGCCCATAGGCATTTAGTAATTACACGGTAACAGAATATGTGAAAATGTGAACAGAGTTCGCACCTTGGGGAATATTTCAGAAACAGTCCAGTGCTATGGAGTATAAGAAGACTGACGCTCCTCAGCCAGATGTGAAGGAGGAGGAGGAAGAGAAGGAAGAAGAGAAGAAGGGGGACGAAGAGGAGGAAGGCGAAGAGAAGCCTGGTAAGAAGCAGTCGCCCCAGAATCTGTCCTAGATGAATAGGCTAAAGTGTTGCTCCAAACCCTGATGAGAAAGTTACAGTAAAGATTATTTTAGATCATGCTAATTGTCTAAATTACCAAGATCAAATGGAAGGTTTTGCTCAATTGTTTTACTTTAATTTTTATCACAGAAGAGAAACAAAAAAGTGATGCTGAAGAAGATGGTGGAACTGTTAGTCAAGAGGAAGAAGACAGAAAACCTAAAGCAGAGGTAAAAGAAAGAGATAATAAAGACTACCCTTTGTGTGTGTGTGTGTGGTTTTTTGGGGGGAGGGGAGTGCTGGGGAATCAAATCCAGGGGCATTCTACTTCTAAGCTACACCCCAGCCCTTTTTTTCCCCTTCTTTTGAAACAAGGTCTTACTAACTTTCTGAAGCTAGTCTTGAACCTGAGATCCTCCTGTCTTAGCCTTCCAAATATTGGAATTAAAAGCGTGCGTTAACACGCCTGACTCTACTTTTTTTTTTTTTTTTTTTTTTTTTTTTTTTTTTGCAGTACTAGGGATTGAACTCAGGGGCACTCAACCTCCAAACTACACTTCTGCTTCTTCCAGAAAACCATTTTCACGTTAGAAAAATACTTTTGAAGTTCAGATATATCTTGAAATTATCAGAGAAAATGTTGACCTGTGCCACTCAGAATCTCACTTTATCAAAATTGGCTCTAACAGAATTCTTACTGTTAAACCGGGCGCAGTGTTGCACGCTTGTAATCCCAGTATTTGGGAGGCTGAGGCGGGAGGATTACAGGTTTGTGGACCAGCTTCAGCTACTTAGTGAGGCCCTCTGCAACTTAGACCCTGTTTCAAAATAAAGAATGAAAAATAGGGCTGGGGTGTAACTCAGAGGTGCAATGTCCCTGGGTTCAATACCTAGTACCACACACACACAAAAAGAATTCTTACTGTCACAACTCAATATAAGTTTCCCAAGGAAAATATTTTCTCTACTCGAATGTACCTTCAACTTAACTGCTTAAAATACAGAAGGTAAGAGCTGGGCGTGGTGGTGCACACTTGTAATCCCAGCATTTGGGAGGCTGAGACCAGAGGATCTGGGTTCGAGGCCAGTCTCAGCTACCTAGTGAAGCTCTCTGCAACTTAGTGAGACCCTATTTCAAAATAAAGAATAAAACATAGGGCTGGGAGTGTAGCTTGGAGGTAGAATGCCCCTGAGTTCAATCCCTAGTACCGAAAAATAAAAAAAAAAGGTAAGCCGGGTGTGGTGATGCACGCTCATAATCCCAGTACTTGGGAGGATGAGACAAAGAATAAAAAATAGAGCTGGAGGTGTAGCTTGGAAATAGAATGTCCCAGTTCAATCCCTGCAAAAAAAAAAAAAAAATTAATTAATTAAAAATTGGACTGGGGGTATAGCTTAGAGGTAGAATGCCCCTGGGTTCCACCACCAGTACCACACAGAAAAAAAAACTTTAACACAATCTTAAGGACTCCTTGCAACCTACTTGGATTGTCTTCGGTCTTTTGAATCCTCGGTTTCTCATCTTCTGTGCCCACAGGCAAGTAGATTCTTTAGGATTAAGCAAGACAATATATGAAAGTGCAATGTCTTCCCCTTTATGTTTGTTTATTTTATTTATTCATTTATTATTTATTGTGGTGCTGGGGATTGAACCCAGGAGCATTCAACCTCTGAGCTACATCTCTAGCCCTGTTTTTTGTTTGTTTGTTTGTTTTTTTGTTTTGTTTTGGTTTTTTTTGGTACTGGGGATTGAACTCAGGGGCATTCTACCTCTGAGCTACACCCCCAGCCCTATTTTTTATTCTTTATTTTGAAACAGGGTCTCACTAAGTTGTGGAGTGCCTCATTAGATAGCTGAGGCTGGCCGTGAACCTGGATCCTCTGGTCTCAGCCTCCCGAATGCTGGGATTACAAGCGTGCGCCACCACGCCCGGCTCCTGTTTTGTTTTTATTTTGAAACAGGGTCTCCCTAGGTTGATGAAAGTCTACTTGCTGAGGCTGTCCTCAAATCTGATCCTCCTGTCTCAGCCTCCCCAAAACTGGGATTACAAGTATGTGCCAGTATGCCCGGCTTGTCTTACATTTTTAAGGAAAATATTTATGGTTTTGATTGAGAAAAGTACATGTTTTGGGAAAACAAAAAAGACTAGAGTACTTTATAATCCCACTACCTCTGGAACAGCCTGTGGTTTTTGGTGTATTTTCTTCTGATAATTTTTATTTTTTTCCCCTCAAATGGATTACTTTTAGCCTGACTGATCTTGGAAATTTAGTGAACATTTATTTCTTTTTAAATGTCTTCATAGTGCCGGGCGTGGTGGCGCACGCTTGTAATCCCAGCATTCGGGAGGCTGAGACCGGAGGATCTGGGTTCGCGGCCAGCCTCAGCTACCTAGTGAGGCACTCTGCCACTTAGTGAGACCCGGTTTCGAAATAAAGAGTAAAAAATAGGGCTGGGGGTGTAGCTCGAAGGTAGAACGCCCTGAGTTCAATCCCCAGTACCGCAAAAAAAAAAAGTCTTCATAGTGAATTTCTTTTCTTTTCAACCAATAGGAGGATGAAATTTTGAACAGATCACCGAGAAACAGAAAACCACGAAGAGAGTGAAACAACCTTAAGAACTTGATCTGTGACTCCCTCCCCCTCCCTCCCCTGCGAGTGTGGTCCTAGGAGAGGACCTGACACACCTTAGGTTGAAACTCAGAAAACCTCAGATGTCACCTTCCACAGGTCCAGCTGAACACTAGTCCGTGTAATTTTAAACATCTAGCAGTAAATAATTGCAGTTGTGACATAAGGACCCTGTGTCTGTAGAAAAGAAAACATTTAACATAATGGTTGTGAAATGTAACATGAAGCAACTAACGTGTATTTTTTGTTTTGTTTTAAAACTTGTTTGTTTTTTTTAATAGAATGATAGAACTTTGCCAGTCTAAAATCTTGGCTTAATTTAATATATTAATCTGTCCATGCAGAAATAACACCAACATTTAGAAATGCTAAGGGGATGAACTGAAACTTTTTGTAATGATTTTTTTTAAAGTTTGGTATTATAAAACGTTCAAATGTCTCTGTCCCTTAAAATTGATAATCATGTTTAAAGTCCAGTCAGTCATGGCTATAATTTTGTTTTGCTTGCTTCCATTACTGAATTCCTCCCAAGGAAACTGAAAAGAGGGATTGGATGGAAGCCCAAATTTATATAAAGGTTCTGTTTAAGTTTTATTAAAAATAGATATACAAAAAGGAAAAAAAAAAAGTCTTTCACTTAATGTTGGTTAGATCATAAGGCGTGTGTGTTCTGTTGCCCTTGGATCTGCTGAGTTCCTAGACAGCTCTGCAGCTAGGTGAGGTGGTGGCTTCAGGTGACACTTGGGCATTCGTACTGCCACACAGCCAGGTCCCTGGACTCCTGCCTTGTGGAGCAGGTGGCTTTCCCCGGAAGTCTGGCAAGGGTGTGTGAGCGCCAGAGTGGGTGTCACCGTCACTGTTCCAGTGTTGGCACTGTTTTCCTGACCCTCCCCCCAGCTTTCTCCTCTGCTATGCATTTTCTTCACAGCGCAGCTTGCAGTCCGTGCTAAAGAAAATTAAAAGCTCTGCATAGTGTTCAGCTTTACTGTGATTAAGTGTATATTTCTTTTTTAAAGCAGACCCACATCTTTCCAGGGTCAGAGTACAGGATAGAATATAAACTTTCATTTTTATTCATGTCTTTTACTCTGTTGACTTCAGAAGTCTAATCCAGAGATGGGCCAATTCAGAATTGACTGTAATGAAACACAGGCTAAAAGTATTTGTGGGAGGAGTGACATATATAGCATGAGTTACTTGATTTTTGTAGGATATTTTAAGTCT
Organism: Graphiurus murinus; assembly: GCA_004027655.1. NCBI lineage: Eukaryota > Metazoa > Chordata > Mammalia > Rodentia > Gliridae > Graphiurus > Graphiurus murinus. The sequence goes on from PVLC010026843.1 coordinate 11,902, forward strand.
TAATTTGCAGTTCATGTAACAACGTTGCATCTTAAATTTACACAATAAAGCAGTCCTGTTCAATTTTTTTTTTTAATGTGGCTTGAAGAATTTTTTCAAACGTGAATTTATTTTTTTTTTTTATGTGGAATGCAGATGGGTGCTATCAGAGCCTTTCCCCCATCACTATATAGTATACTAATACCATTATTACACCTCACGGAAATGTATTCAGAAACATGTTTCAGCTTTATTATTCAGTGGAGTCTCAGTCATACTGATGATACTGTTCCTTGCACTGAATATAAACACTCTTTAGTGTTTATGTTGGGAAAATGTTGGAGAGGAAGTATATTTGTAAAAGATGAAGAATGTATTTCTTTTTTCTCCCTTCCCCTGCTGGTTAACTTCAATTCTTTTGAGGGTGGGATTCATCTTTCTTGCTGTCCAGTGCTTTATTCTTCTCATCTGTTGTTTTTTTGGTCACAGTGACCTTAGCTATGTAGCCGACTTTTCCAAATGTATTGAGTGCAAATAAACAGTTACTTAGCAAGACTTGAAAATATGTCTGTAGGTTTCTCCTTGAAGCAAATGTGTGGGAATCATTGCATTTCCAGAAGTTTGCCTTCTTCATTCTCCATCGACACTGTATTTCTTGCCTGCTTCCTTCTTCCAGCTGAGCTGCAGTAGGTTAACTTAAATCATTAGTATTTATTGCCTTTACAAAGTTTAGCAAAATTTCTTCAAAACAAAACCAATTCCTTTTCTTGTTTCTTTTCTTTTTTCTTTTTTTTTTTTCCTTCAGTTTTTGTTGAAGGTGCAGTCTCCTGGTTAAATGTCTGACACATTCATGAATGACCAGCAGTTTTCACCTCTTAAGGCACTTATATTCAGATTTTCCATGCTGGTTACCTGTCCCATTGTTGTAAAATGTCCACACTCCATCAGATATGTTCCTCCACTTTTCTTACCCACAAAGTACTATTCACTTTTTCAAACTGTCATGTTACTACTGAATGGTGTTACATTAAAGCCGTGTTAAGTGTCTGCTTTTGACTGAACTTCTTCATAGTAACTCTCCTTGCGTGTTTTATTGTGTTAATAGTGGGCTAATCTTCCTTTTATTAGCTTCTGTATGAGTCTGCTAATATGTGGAAATTGTATAAGCAGTGAAATTATTTATGTCTCACCACATGGGTTTGGTTCAATCTTAAATTTATTTAGCTCTTGCTTTCTCTTCCAGCCCAATTGAGGGTCAGTAGTTTCTGTCCTCTCATTAATTTGTAGATAGTAGTCTTTTAAGAATTATATGGACCGTTAAGCTTTTAAATTTTTATTAGAAACTAATATTTCCGGGATATTATCTACTTACTGAAGAGAAGTACACAAAATATATAGTGCTCATAGCTACTAATTTCTTTAAATTAAAAAAATTGAGGATTGAGGAAGGGGATAGCTCAGTGGAAGAGTGCTTGAGGCCCAGTGTTCAATCCCCAGTAATGCAAATTAATAATGTTTTGAGCTGCTAATGGTGTCTTCCAGTGTACTATTTCCTAGCACCTCTTGTGTAACTGGTTTAACAGTTGTTCCTACTATCTGGTGGCTACACACTACTAGTTCTCGGTACCGGCACTTGTTCCTGCTGCTCACCACCGCTTACTAGCCTACCTGTCTTCCGTTGCACTTTGACAGAACAATGTCTTTTAAATAGAAAGCTTGGAGTCCAGGCTCCCTGTTGATTGTAATAATCCTTTGCAATTCCAGTCTCCACTAACGGAGCTTGACGCTGCATCACATCCTCTTTCTCGCATCTGCTATTTTTTTTTTTTAATTTATTTTCTTTTTTGCGGTACTGGGAATTGAACTCAGGCGCATTTTACCTCCTAGCTATACCCCCAGCCCTATTTTTTTTTTTTTTTGAAATGTTCTCACTTAAGTTGGGGAAGGCCTCACTAGGTAGCTGAGGCTAGCCACGAACCCGGATCCTCCGGTCTCAGCCTCCCAAATGCTGGGATTACAAGCGTGCGCCACCACGCCCGGCTGCTGTTTTGTTTTGTTTTTTTTTTTTTTAATGAACTTTATTCGGATTTCTATAAGTAAGTGGAGATTGACAGTCCCGATGATTGAGAGTGGTGCAAGAGGAAACCAACTAGCCCGTGGACAGTTCTGACCAATTCTGGGACTGGATGTCAGCCAGGAGTCCAGGAAACGGGCTGACGTTGAAATATCGTGACTCCTGGGAGTTTATCAAGCGGAATGCAAAAAGGTGGAAGAAAATGGAGAAGCTCGTCCTGCCAGGCGGGCCGCACTGGTGGAGTCCATGGGTCTGCGGGGCTCGCGGGACCCGGAAGGGCCTGCCCTCGGGGGTGGCGTCCAGGGGATCTGGGCGGCCGCTTGTCCCGGCGGCTGTCAGTCACAGCCCGCGGCCCTGGACGGAGCCCGCCCGGGGACTGCCCTCGGCCCGAGCGCCAGAGTTCCTTTTAAACACCGCTCGGAAGCCCGAGCGCACCCTTGAGCGCTCGCCCCGCCCCGCCGGCCGCTCCGCCGTCTCTGACTGGCCGCGGCGCTTGTCCGTTAGTGACGCGCGAGGTCGCCGGCCGAGGCCCCGCCCTCTTCCGAGGGCCCCGAAAACAATTTTAAGATGGCGGCGGCGGCGGCGGCGGCGCGGAAAACAATGGGGCTGGGGCGGCGGGGCCAGGCCGCGGCCTGAGGCGGGCAGCGAGCGCCGGCCGGGGTCGGGCCGGGCGGGCAGGAGGAAGGCCCGCAGCCCGCGGGGCATGGCGCGGCCGTGAGGCCCGGCCGCCGAGGAGCGCAGCCGCCGCTCCAGCGGCCCCAGAGGCCCGGCCCCGCGCCGCCCGCCGCGGCCCATGGTGCTGCCCACCTGCCCCATGGCGGAGTTCGCGCTGCCGCGGCACAGCGCCGTCATGGAGCGCCTCCGCCGGCGCATCGAGCTGTGCCGGCGCCACCACAGCACCTGCGAGGCCCGCTACGAGGCCGTGTCGCCCGAGCGCCTGGAGCTCGAGCGCCAGCACACCTTCGCACTGCATCAGCGCTGCATCCAGGCCAAGGCCAAGCGCGCCGGCAAGCACCGGCAGCCGCCCGCCGCCCCCGCGCCCGCCCCGGCCCCGGCCCCGGCCCCGGCCCCGGCCCCGCGCCTGGACGCCGCCGACGGCCCCGAGCTCGCCCGCCCCGCCGCGGTGAGTACGCCCGCCCCGCCGCCCGGGCCGGCGCCGGCAGGGCTGTCATCCCCGGGAGGCGGCGGGGTGGCTGACTTAGGGAGGCCCGGGCTGCCAGGGCCGGAGACTGAGCTGAAAGGTTTGCCTGAGACTCGGTCCCCTAGTGTGGAGAACTTTTTGTTTTGTATCAGAGTGGCATTGGAGTCGCTTGTGCTGCAGCGCTCTGCACAGCAGGCCTGGCTTCTTTTATTCTGCAGATGTTGATCGAGTCTTCGCACTTTGCAAAGTCGTGGGACGAAAGCTGCGTCCCGGCTTTAATATGGAAATGAGGCGGCCTTCAGATTGACCAAATTTACTCAGAAGTGGAAAGCCGAAAAGCCTTTAGGAACCTTAGTCAAATGCGTAGCGCTACTCGTGGAGTTGCATAGTGGTGTTCCTTTTTTAGGAATACTAAAATTTGTGAACTCGAGATTCCTGGAGTATAGTTGACAAGTGCAGTTTTAATTTGTGAGGCCTGTTTAAATTCCCTGATGATATTAGTTGTCGGTAAACTAGATTCTCAGTAGATAGATGTTACTGCAGTTAATTGGTTAGAATTTTTTTTCTTCCTGAAACTGATTTCTGAGAGACACGTGTTTTGCATTTTTGTTGTTGTTACGGTTTTCTTGGAAATGTAAAGTTTGGATCTTGTTCTCCCTTTCTCTGAGTGCTAGAAACCCTTCTATTGCTTGACGGAAGTAAGATCAGTCTCTTTGGGTTGCTTCTGGGACCGGTCAGACCTAGCTCATCTCCAGATCCTCTGCTCTGCTTGTTTTTCTCATTCTCTCCCACACTAGCCTCTGCTGTTAGACGTGAAGACAGAATACTTGGGTTCAAGCCCAGGTTTCGTTGCATGTTCTATCAATTCTCATCCTCACTTTTCTTGTCTGCAAATTGGGGCTGTGTTGGGCTTCTTAAAAGGTATCTTGTAGCCAGGCATCTTGGGAGGCTGGTAATCCCCAGTACTTGGGAGGGTGAGACGGAAGGATCCGAGTTCACAGCCAGCCTCAGCTACTTAGTGAGGCTCTCTGCAACTTAGTGAAACCCTGTTTCAAAATAAAGAATAACAAATAGGACTGGGGGTGTAGCTCAGAGGTACACTGTCCCTGGGTTCAATCCCCAGTACTGCAAAAATAAATAAATAAATAAGTAGGATCTTGTTAGAGTCAAAAGAAATGAATATGAGTGTGAAAATTCTTTATAAACTGAAAGGCTGCCTGCAGGACCCTCCTCAACACCTTTCAGAAGCCTTGCCATCTAGCCAGAGCCAGCTCTATCCTTCCTTTGCTTTAAACCTTGCCCACAGCAGTCAGAATCTCCTTTCAGAACCTTTAGGAAATATATTGTCTCTGTTTATTTTTAGCATGTATCACTTGAGTCATGTAGTACATCTTGCCAAGTAGACTAAGCTTTTAAAGGCAGAGAAGGTGTGGGCTCAGAGACCCGTATCTTAGGCCTTTAGCATGTTTGTGGAGTGACTGATATTCAGCTTGTTGGTGCTTTACACAGTCATCTAACCTCATAAAGGCAAAATTGCCTAGCTACAAGAACCATCTATACTAACAATTTTTTGAGCTACACCCCCAGCCCTATTTTATTATTATTATTTTTATTTTGAAACAGAATCTCACTAATTGGCAGAGGGCCTAAGTTGGTGAGGCTAGCCAGGAACCTGCAATCCTCAAGTCTCAGCTTCCCATGGACTGGGATTATAAGTGTGTGCTACCATGCCCGTCTACAGTTCTTGCTTTAAGGAAAGACTTAAGAATGGTGACAGTTAATCTGGGCGTGGTGTGCACGCTTGTAATCCCAGCATTTGGGAGGCTGAGACTGGAGGATCCGGGTTCGAAGCCAGCCTCAGCTACCTAGTGAGGCACTCCACAACCTAGTGAGACCCGGTTTCAAAATAAAGATTAAAAAAAAAATAGGGCTGGGGGTAAAGCTCAGAGGTAGAATGCCCCTGAGTTCAATCCCCAGTACCGCAAAAAAAAAAAGAATGGTGACGGTTAGCCAGGCATGGTGGCGCATGCTTGTAATCCCAGCATTCGGGAGGCTGAGACCGGAGGATCCCGGTTCGCGGCCAGCCTCAGCTACCTAGTGAGGCACTCTGCAACTTAGTGAGACTCGGTTTCAAAATAAAGAATAAAAAAAATAGGGCTGGGGGTGTAGCTCTGAGGTAGAATGCCCCTGAGTTCAATCCCCAGTACCGCAAAAAAAAAAAAAAAAAAGAATGGTGACGGTTATTTCAATTGAAGGAAATAATGAAAGCTCATAAAACTATAGTTTCATACACAAATAGTTGCCTGACTATCCCGTAGAAAGTATATTAATAGTGATTCAGTTTCTGTTTAAAATTATGGGAAGAGTAGAACTTACACGCCACCCCCCCCAATCACTAAAGAAATTGGGTGCACACCCACTTTTTGAAGAGACACTAATTCAGGGTGTTTAGAACTTGAGTCTGGCTTGTGAGTAATTCCTTTGTGTGCCTGTTGAGGTGATGTCTTATCACATTAAACCTTGACCCAAGTCCTTCACGAGTTTAAACTTTAGGTTGGGGAGTGCTATTCTTTGTCTTTTCTGGGAGAAGGGACCCTTTCCAGGCTCCTAGTGATTGTAGCTGAGCTAGTTGGCCTTGACTGGGATCCAGAAGATAACTATCGTTAAGAAAGCCAAGGGTGTTTTCCATTTTCCTGGTTCCTTCGTTCAGAGGGTGAGAGAGACCTTGACAGTGTAAGTTTTTTGTATTTTTTTTCTTCTTGGTACTAGGGGCTGAACCCAGGGACATTCTACCTTTGGCTACACCCCCAGCCCTATTTTTTATTCGAAACAGGGTCTCCCTAAGTTGTGGAGTGCCTCACTAGGTAGCTGAGGCTGGCAGAGAACCTGGATCCTCTGGTCTCAGCCTCCCAAATGCTGGGATTACGAGCGTGCACCACCACGCCTGGCTACGGTGTAAGATTTTGACTTAGAGAACACAGCTTTGCATGAAGACGTAGAAAGGAGAAGGGACCCCTCCGTCACTGTTGTTGTTTGTTTTGTGGTATTGGGGATCAAACCCGGGAATACTCGACTACTGAGCTACATCCCCAGCCTTTTTAGTTTTTCTATTTTGAGGCAAGATCTCACCAAGTGGCCCGACCTGGCCTCAGCCTCCTGAGTAAGTATTACAGGTGTGTACCATGGTGACCAGCTTATTATTTTTGACAACTCTGAATGTGTATTTGATCTCATCAATATTCCTTACAGAAGGAATATTATTAGTCCTTACCTTTTTTCCAAGTATGCTGTAGTAGTTAGGCAGTCATAACCAAAGTTACCTAATCAGCAAACCTCTTGTATAACCCAGAGGAGATCAGATATTACTAATAAGAGTTTACCTTCACTTTAGGTTGTTGTGTTTTTGTTTTTCTACTTAGGATATCCACAAAGCTTTACCACTATCTGCTTGCTCTGTTAGAGAAGACTCATGAATAGTGCTTGAAGCTTTTTTGTCCTGGGGGAGTGGGGGTGTGTGCGTGCTGCGCACACGCAAATGTGTTACTGGAGATGGAACCCAGGGGCATTCTACCTCTAAGCTACACCTGCAGTCCCATTTTATTCTATTATTTTGAAACAGGGTCTCACTAAGTTGCGGAGTGCCTCACTAGGTAGCTGAGGCTGGCCGCGAACCCAGATCCTCCGGTCTCAGCCTCCCGAATGCTGGGATTACAAGCGTGGGCCACCACGCCCGGCTGATTGTCTTAGTTTTTAAAGAATGATCCTATTAGGTTTCCTTCTGTTCTCTGTGCTCTTGAAAAACAAATAGTAGCATTCTAATGGCAGGATTGACTTCTGCTTCTTGCATTTGTGTATGCGTGTGGAGCGATGAGTGACGCTGGAGATTGAACCCAGGCCGTTCTTCCTCTGTGCTATACCCCCAGCTATTTTTACTTTTTATTTTGAAACAGGGATTTGTTAAATTGCTTAGTGATGCCCACCCTTGAATTTGCCACTCTCCTGCCTCAGCCTCCTGAGTAGAGGATTTCTTTTTTATTAGGAATGCTGGGTGATAGAGAATTATCCACTTACTTCATGCAGGCATTCATTTTGTAAATGAAAATAATCTTTGACAGTAGCGGAACATTTTCTTTCTACAGTAAAATGTTGTAAAGGTTTCTTCCTGTTTCCTTTATCAAATGTTGTTAGACTATTGCAGACCAGCAGAAAGGAACTTGCCCCCAAGTGCTGTGATAATTTGTTTTGTTTTGTTTTTGCAGCATTGGAGATTGAACCCAGGGGCATTCTACTTCCAAACTACCAGCCGTATTTTTTATTCTTTATCTTGAAACAGGGAAATTGCTTCCCTACTTGGTTTTCAGTGTGTGCAATTTCTTTTTAAATCTTGCATTTGTAGGCGGGCGAGGTGATTCTTGTAATCCCAGTACTTGGGAGGCTGAGACAAGAGGATCACGGGTTTGTGGCCACCTTGGCTACTTAGTTAGGCCTTCCACAACTTAGTGAAACCCTGTTTCAAAAATAAAAAGAATAGAGCTGGGCATGGTGGCTCACGCTTGTAATCCCAGCATTCAGGAGGCTGAGACCAGAGGATCCGGGTTCGAGGCCAGCCTTAGCTACCTAGTGAGACACTCAGCAACTTAGTGAGACTCGGTTTCAAAATAATAAAAAATAGGACTGGGGGTATAGCTCGGAGGTAGAATGCCCCTGAGTTCAACCCCCAGTACCACGAAAAAGATTAAATAAATAAATAAAAAATAAAAAGAATAAAAAATGAGACTAGGGGTGTAGCTCAGAGGTAGAATGCCCCTGGGTTCAATCCCAGTACTGCAAAAAATATTTTTTAAATTAAAAAAGTAAGGAATAGCCAGACGTGGTGGGTAATCCCAGTACTTGGGAAGCTGAGACTGGAGAATCTGGGTTTGCGGCCAACCTCAGTTACTTAGTGAGGCCCTCTGCAACTTAGTGAGACCCTGTTTCAAAATAAAGAATAAAAAATGGGGAGAGGGTAATAGCTCGGAGGTAGAATGCCCCTGGATTCAATCCCCAGTACCACAAAAAAAAAGAATAAGAAGTAGGGCTAAGGGTGTAACTTGGAGGTGGAACGGCCCTGAGTTCAATCCTTCCTACTGCAAATCATCATCATCATCATCTTTCATTTGTAAATGGTTTCAAGTGAGAAAAGAGCTGCACAGATGGCAAAGGACAGCCACCTGTTGTCACCATTGTGACGCTTCCGCACACACACTTTCCTTCTTTGAGCTATGGCAAGTGCCCCAGTTATGTACCTTCTAAAAGAATTAACGAGGGCAGAGAAAATGTAAACATGATTTTGTGGGTCAAGCTCATAATAATTATGCAAATAAATTATAGAATACATATTTTGAACATAAAACCAGATATTGTACTGTCAAGCAGGATAGTTTTTGTGAAAAGACACTCTGGTGGCTTTAGTTTTAGGATCCCATTTGTCGGTGCTCCCGGGACCCTAGCCTGGCCCCTCTTCCCTTGTCTCCAGGATCTCCTTTCCCTCTGGGTCCTTCCTTCCACACTGCCAGGGCCTCCGTGTCTTCTTGCTCTCAGAATGGCATACCATTTCTCCTCCCCTTTGCCCTTTCCACCTGAGTTGGTCACTCACCCGTCAGCCGTTGTGGTCACCTTCTCCCTCTTCTCTTCTGAACTTGTCCCTTAAAAGGACAGGCAGGGCGGGCGGGATTGCCCAACCCAGTGGCTTCTTAGTCAGCACTCCTCTTGACTTCCTCCTTCGTAAGACAGGAGTCTCCTCTTAGCTTCTGCTCTCTTCTGATTTTCTTTTCAGCTTTCTGACTTTTCTGTCTCCATTCTACTGTCCCTTATTAATCCAGGCAACTTTTTGTGTGTGTGTGTGTGTGTGTGTGTGTGGTACTAGAGATTGAACCCAGGGGCACTCAGCCTCTGAGCTACACCCCCAGCCTTTTTTTCCCCCTTTAATTTTTTTTTTTTTTTTTTCAGTACTGGGGATTGAACTCAGGGGCGTTCTACCTCCGAGCTACACCCCCAGCCCTATTTTTTATTCTTTTATTTTGAAATCGGGTCTCACTAAGTTGCGGAGTGCCTCACTAGGTAGCTGAGGCTGGCTGCGGACCCGGATCCTCCGGTCTCAGCCTCCGGAATGCTGGGATTACAAGCGTGCGCCACCACGTCCGGCTTCCCCCTTTAATTTTGAAACAGGGACTCACTAAGTTGCCTTGCTAAATTGCTGAAGCTGACCTCTAACCTGAGAGCCTTCTGTCTCAACCTTCCAAGTGCTGAAATTACAAGGGTTCGCCACCACGCCCGGCTCATGAAAGAAATATTTAAGCACCTTCTGTGAGCCAGAGAGTATCCCAGGCACTAGAGACATAGCAGCAAACAAGACAAATTAAAAACTCTGCTTGCATGGAGAAGAGCAGAAATACTAAGAATTAGCCGGGCGTGGTGGTGCACACTTGTAATCCCAGCATTTGGGAGGCTGAGACCGGAGGATCCGGGTTCGAGGTCAACCTCAGCTACCTAGTGAGGCCCTCTGCAACTTAGTGAGACCCTGTTTCAAAATAAAGAATAAAAAATAGGGCTGCGGGTATAGCTCGGAGGTAGAACGCCACCGAGTTCAATCCCTAGTACCGCAAAAAAAAAAAAAAAAAAAAAAAAAAAAAAAAAAAAAAAAAAAAAAAAAAAAAAAAAAAGGAATACTAAGAATTAGTTTCATGTTATGATAAATGCTAAGCAAAAATTAAAACCATAGAGTGATACCAAGCTCCTGACCATGCCAGGTTAAGAGAGGCACTCTGTCTTCATTTGGGCCTGAAGGACGGGAGATGAGTCAGCTGAAAAGTCTTAGGAAAGAAGCACCCACCAGTGCAAGTGTCTGACTCACATGAAGAGTAGAAAGCAGTCCAGTGGGTCTGGAGAGCCAGGCGAGGAGGAGCGGTGTGCGCTCGGGCTGGCGAGGGCAGAGCAGGGCTTGGGGCACACACATGGCATGTGATCTGACGTGCGCCTGGGTCCTGGGGATTGGACACAGGGGTGTTCCACCTCTGAGCTACACTTCCAGCCCTATTTATTTGTTTTGAAACAGGCTCTCACCAGGTTGCTGAGGGCCTTACCAAGTTGCTGAGGCTGCTCTCAAACCTACTATCCTCTTGTTTCAGCCTCCCAAGTACTGGGATTGCAGGCTTGCACCACTGCACCTGGCTCATAATAAGTTTGCTTTCCTCTCTGTTGGACTGGATGCAGCTTGAGGGCAAGGCCAAGAGCTGACTTAGCACTTATGCCTGCCACCCATTTGACAGTCCACAAGAGAGCCTCTGTTAAATGGGCTTTTTTTTTGGCGGTACTGGGGATTGAACCCGGGGTATTCTACCTCCAAGCTACAGCCCCAACCCTATTTTTTATACTTTTTTTTTTTGGCGGTACTGGGGATTGAATTCAGGGGGGTTTCTACCTCCGAGCTATATCCCCAGCCCTATTTTTTATTCTTT
>PVLC010026844.1:0-22339 GCA_004027655.1 Graphiurus murinus
TCTCAATGGGAAGGAAAAGCCTTCCTCTTTTCCTGAGGTCTCGCAAGTGCATGGCAGTGTTTTGCACGGTGGCATGAAAAAGCCTTTTTGGAGAGTCAAGTTCCCAAAGACTTCTTCCTCCGGGACAGCATAGAAAGAGGGGCATTTCCCCCTGCCTTTCCCTAGGGACAGAGTAGATAGAGGGTTACTGTTGTTCCTGGTGGTGAAAAAGAGTGGGGGTAAAAGCAAAAGGGGCGAAGCCATTGCAATTTAAAGTCATTGCCCTGTGGGAGGGAGACTTTTAATGTCGTCCGCACCATCTACTGTTAGCAGGTCATGTTCCCCGTCCTCTCCGCTGTCCTGGGATTGGGACTGAAGGCCAGATGCTTTTTCGTGGGGTGTTTTCTCAACACTTGTAAGCAATATACGTGTTCAACCCACTCTTCATTTTCTGAAAACTGCCTGTGACTTCAGGGCATGTTCAACCATTTTCTAATATGTGACCCAAGATTCTTTGACATCTGATGGGATCAGGGATGAGCACTCCACCCTAAATGTGCCAGATTGCATTTTTCAAAAGACAGCCACAGCAATAACATCCATTATCTTGCAGTTCTTACAGTGTAACCTTGCTGCGCTTTCTTCAAATGATAGAGAGTCTGTGCTATCCCCTTGAACTTGGACAGAACTCCACAGGTATATGCTCCAGAGAATACATTATGCGGCTTCTGAGACTATATCAGAGAAGGCGAAACAGGTTTTGCCTGGCTTGTTCTCTTAATGTTTCCCACCCACCTGCCCTCTTCCTCTTCCTCTGCTTTTAGAACCCAGCTGCTAGACTACGAGGAAGCCCTGGTGAAGAGGACCCATGTAAACATTCCCGATGATGGTCCCTGTTGTGGTCCAATGGGCAACTAGCAATAACAGCAGACACATGAACAAGGAAGCCTTTGAGACAACTCCAACATCAGCCCACAGCTGGCTGAAACCATGTGATGGGCCCTGAGTAAGGACTGTTTGGCAGGACCCAGGTGGCTTCAGAATTGCGAGACAATAATAAGTCATTGTTACTGTTTTATGCTATTAAGGTGGGGTGTTTTGTTGTGAAAGAGTGGATTCACAAAGGGAGTCATAGAAATTTTCAGATTTTTCTCCCAGCAATTTTGGAATTGGAGCACAGAGAGATTGTGCCAGCTAGCCCAAAGGACGGCAGAGGGAAGGTTATGCAGACTTAATTGCCGAAGGTGTCATTTCATCCAGGTTTAACCATATGTAAAAGGAGCCACACAAAGGATAATTAAATTTGCAGAGAGAGAGGGAAATGAGAGTGCATGACATGAGAGAGGAAGAGAGAGTGAGAGGGAGAGAATGAATTATCATGGCGTGTTGGTCAGCATTCTTACTGCTATCATCCAAAGAACTGACCACACAAATTAGAGGAAGGAAGATTGATTTTCTCCAAGTTTTCTGAAGATTCTGGACTCAGTTCCTGTGAGGCCAAGGTCTGAAGCTCATGGCATGGCAGCAGGAAGCAGAGAGAACAAATCTGCAAAGCTCTTCTCTCACATCTTGGAGGCCAGAAGCCAGAGATAGCAAGCGGGGCGGGGGGGGGGGGACCTTATATAATCCCCAAGGCCACAACCCCAGGGACCCGTCCTCAGCAACCAAGCCTGGCCCCCAACATTGCTACTTCGTTTCTATGAGGGTTGGAGGGGACATTTTAAATCCAATGCATTGTACATGGTTTGAATGACTTTCTACTTAGTTTCGGTGAGACCTGGTTATATACATTCAAGCTTTATGTCTCATGAGCTGTTTTTATATTCCATAATAATAAATAATAGCTAGAGTCTCATTATTCTCCTCAACTAATTTGTGTGTGTTTTTATTTCTTGCCATCAAATGACTCTTGAATAAGATACACCATTAATCAATTTGAAACAGAAAGTGGCCATACCACTGCTTCACATGTAATTAATCAGCTGCAGAAAAATTTTACTTGCCTTTAAGAAGAACGCTTTAATAGTGTTGTGATAATAAGAGAAGGGGACCTTTGTCTCTGTCAACCCCCACTCTTTAGCGCTAAACATGCCCATGGTGGGCACTGATGCTGCTCATCGGGTATGTCCTGTTCTTCATCTTCCTGGAACATGGTGCAATCACAGTTCCTGGATCCCCTACGGTAGGATGGGACCGCATAGCCAGATCCAACCGAGAAGATGTGAGTCAAAGTGACAGATGCCACTCTGAACTGTCAGTTAACTTCCTTGCCAGAGTTCTGTTCCCTTTGCTGTGGTTGCAGGTGACATTCCCAGAGAGATGGCCTCATCTATTTCTGGGTCTCTGAGAAAGTATGAGAAAGTAGAGCAGCAGCCCAGCTGGTCCACAGCCCAGTGGGAGTGAAGGGTAATCCCTTGATGTTTTAAGGAACTTTGGGAGTTGTTTATCCTCGTGGCATGATCCTGCCTCTCCTGCTTGCTCCGATGACTCCTCATGGCACACTGTTAAGGAGAGAGGGAGCCCACAGGGAAACCTCCTGGACAGCCCTTTCCCCTGACCTCACCGTGGCCACCCTCTCGCCTCCTCACGGAGTTTCAGAGGAGCAGCTCTTCCCCTGCAGTGCCCCTCCTGTTCCCGCAGGGATGGAGGTTGCTCTGTATCCCTGTCCTTATCCCTGTTTTCCTCTTTCTTCTCATTCTGACACACTTGGGTGGGGAGAGTTTTTAAAAGTTCCCATTCATCCTTATGATACGAAGCATCACATAGTTTCTCTTTTGTTAAACTTCCCTGTAGATAGTTTTGTACACCCTGCCTCAGTTTCCCCTTCATTTCCTAAACACTTAATCCTCTGTGAATTCATTTCTGTTCTGATCTCTTCCCTAAAGCTAGATGCTTAAAATCATCAGGCTAATAGACCCAAGGCTACTCTGATCCTTAGAATTAAGAGTCTTTATTCTTGTTATATGTTTAAAATATTTTTTAAAAAAAGTTGAAATGATGTGCTTCTCAAACATTAATGTGTATAGAGCTACCTAGGGATTTTTTGGGGGGGCGGGGGGTACTAGAGATCAAACCCATGGAGGTTTCTACCTCTGATCTACGCCCTTCTCAGCCCTTTTTATTTTTCTTAATTTTGAAACTAAGTTGCTGAGGTTGGCCTCAAACTTGTAATCCTTCTGTCTGTCTCAGTCTCCCAAGCACTGAGATTACAGGCATGCGCCATTGTGCCTGGTTTAGGGATCTTGTTAAAACTCATTGGATTGGTTCAAGTATCCAAGTTACTTGGAGATGCCAAAGAATAGCAAAATGTCACTAATAGCTCTCACGACTTAAAGACACAGACCTGGTTCAAACCCATCGATACCACATCAAATCTCAACCTACACAGACCAGTTTATTTTCTATAATAGTGAAAGAACAAAAAAAATCTTACCAGCCAGACATGATTCATTTACCTTATAATTCCATATGAACTGAATATTAAAGATCACTGAATTACACACTTTATTTATTTATTCATTTGGTGCTGAGGATTGAGCCCAGGGGTATTTTACCTCTGAGCCACACCCCAGCCCTATTTTTTTTAAAACAGAGTCTCACTAAGTTGCTGATGCTGGCCTTGAACCTTCGATCCTCCTGTCTCAGCCTCCCAAGTGCACACCCAGCTGAATTATGCACTTTAAAAAGATCAGTTTCCCAGTATATAAATTATATCCTGATAAAGCTGTTATAAATTAAAAATGCAAACTCTAAGGCCCTACTGCAAAAGATTCTGATTCAGAAAGTCTGGGGTGGGCACTGTGATCAGCTCCCAGGGGACCCTGATGTTGCTGCTCCGTGGACCACACATGAGTAGTCTTGCTTTAGGTGGTGTTTTTTAGTTTTCTTCAAGTCTAAATAAAGGCCGATATATGGGGAACTAGCAGAAGCAGCTCTTAGAAATCACCCAAGATGCCCTGCATGGTGGCACATATTTGTAATCCCAGCTACTTGGGAGGCTAAGGCAGGAGGATTGAAAGTTCAAGGCCAGCCTCAGCAAATTAGACCCTGTCTCAAAATTTAAAAGGGCTAGTGTGTAGCTCAGTGGTAGAGTGGCCCCTGGGTTCAATGCCCAGTACCACCACCAAAAAAAAGGGTCCAAAGGAGAATCATTAAAGTACATCCCATTGGGAAAGAGGACAAAAATCTTAGAATTCTGTATTTGCTTCATATATTTGTAAAGACTGAAGCTGAGATTAAGGCTGGAAATAAAAATAAAACAAAAAAAATTTTTTTTTGTACTATATATTGAGCCCATGGCATTCTGCCTCTGATCCAGCCCTTTTTATTTTTTTGAAACAGGGTCTCATTAAATTGCTCAGGCTAGGCTAGAACCTGAGATCCTCCTGTCTCAGCCTTCCAAGTACTGGAATTACAGTTGTGTGCCACCATGCCTGAGCTCTATTTCTAAGAGCAGAACAGTAAAATCATCAACTGCCAAGAATTTTCTATGAAACTGCATCTTTGGGATTTCTTTGACAGCTAAATGGTTGAACTTTGGAGATTACAAGAAGTTAAGTCCAACAAAAGAATACTTTTCTGAAGACCTTTTTCTTCCCCTTAGTTACTATTTTTGCTTCCTCAAAGCAATCTCATTGACACTGGGGTAGATCTGTTGACACCTGGGAAGATACTATCCCATGAGTGGCAGCTCCAGCTAAAGTTTTCCTCCATCTCCACTCTCACTATACACCCTGCCCATGCATCTGCCATGATCAATAACAGCTAAGCTCTTCAATTTCCTGAAAAGTTTTAGCAAACTCACAGAAGCAGAGACTAAAACAGAGAAGCATTACAGATTGCCTGCTCTGGTGCACTCATTTTGGTTTGAATGAGAAGATGGAAATTTGAAGAGGAGAGATATGCTTTTTCAGGTCACATAGCACAACAAGGGCAGAACCAGTTCAATGAGTAAGGTCTCCCGCTCTTCTCCTCAGCCTGTTCCTGTGAGATGGGGCCGGGAGGGAAGACAGCAGTGTGGGCACTCACAAGTTCTTCAGCTACCTGCAACCCAGAAATCATTGGAATATTGTTTTGTTATCATGAGATGGTAAAATATCAGACATGGGAAGGAACTAAGTGTGGTGGTGCACACCTGTAATCCTAGTTCTTGGGAGGCTGAGACAGGAGGATTGCAGGTTGGAGGCCAGCCTCAGTAACTTAGTGAGGCCCTCCACAACTTAGTGAGACCCTGTTCCAAAAAAAGAATACGGCTGGGGGTATAGCTCAGAGGTAGAATGCCCCTGAGTACCACAAAATATAATATAATAAATAAATGGGCTGAGATAGAATGCCCCTGGGTTCAATCCCCAGTACCACAAGATAAAATGAAATAAAATAATAAATCAATGGGCTGAGGTTGGATGCCCCTAAGTTCATTCCCCACTACCAAAAAAAAAAAAAAAAAAAAAGACACGAAAAGGAATCTTTCCAGTTCTCTGACTTACAGATGATATATAGCTTTTACAACCTCTGCTGCCAAACCCTTTCTGGTTTCCCCATTCCTGCCATTTGTGGACCAAACATGAGTGTCCTTGGTCTTGGATTCTTGGCAGAATATACTTCTTGTCTCTCCCTAGAGATTTTGAGTTTTATTCTCATGTTCAACCAGAGAAGAGAAAGAAAAAAATCAGTGACACTGTAGGTGAAAATCTCCGAGATTCCTGGAATCTCAGCGCTTCCAAAGTAGGTTTCCTTCAGTCTTAGCTTGTTAATGATGGGATATTAAAACCTCATTTATTCAAATCTTGCCAATTTGGAATTAGCAGCAATTATGATGGGGACTAAATTGAGGTTTACCTTTGAGACTCAAAGAGAAAAAGTAGAACAAATTGTTAGAGTTAATGCTAGCTAAAGGGGGATAGTTAGCCTATTTAAGAAAAGAGTCTTAGCTGGGCGCAATGGCACGCACCTGTAATCCCAGTACTTGGGAGACCAAGTCAGGAGGATAGCAGGTTTGAGGCCAGCTTCAGCAACTTAGCAAGACCCTGCTTTATAACTAAAAAAAAAAAAAAAGAAAAAGAAAAAAAGGACTGGAAGAGTGACTCAGAGGTAAAATGCCCCTGGGTTAAATCCCTAGCAGCAAAAGTAAAAAATAAAGAATATATATATATATATACATATATATATATGTATATGTATATATATATGTAGTTGTTATTTAATATATATGAAATAAAGTCATATATATTTAATATTGTATATATATATAATAACAACAACAGCAAATATGTCTGTATGAGTCTAGAGCTGGGGCTGTATCCCAGTGATAGAACACATGAGTAGCATGCAGAGGGACCTGGGTTCCATTCCAAGCACACACATGCATAGCAATGAAATGTTTTATAGTATTTTAGAAGCACCATTTAAAGCATATTCAGGATCTTGACCCCTACCTCTTGACCATTTTAACTGCAGATTCTTCTTACTTGTACCATAAGAAAGGTCTCTGGAAAGTTTCTACATTTTTGTTGGCTTGTTTTTCAGTGCTGGATTAGGACCCAGGGCCTCTACCACTGAGCTGCACCCCTGGTGCATCTCTTGAGAGTTTCTATTGGGGATTGTGTTTAGTCTTCAGAAATATAATTAAATTATACATCTTGGAAAAAAGAGTCCTCCAATTCAGAATTTTGTTTTCCTTTGAATTTCCTTTTAATAGTGGATATAGATTAATGAAGCTTTTCTATACTTGTGATATGTGTGTGCATTTGCCGAGTTGTCCTGGGTTAGAGACACGGTAACTTAGAAGCAATGTCACTGGAATAATGATTGTCATATGAATAAAAATATTCCAGAATAGGTATGGTTAGGTGTTCTAATGTACAAGAATAGTAAGCAGGTTTGTAACCTTATCCTAGGGAATGAATGCCACTGATAGGAAGGAATCAAAGGATTCTTTAGTGTGAACCCAATGCTCTGGGTGTGGTGATGCATGTCTGTAATCCCAGTACTTGGGAGACTGAGAGAGGAGGAGCGCAGATTGGAGGCCAGTCTTAGCAATTTAGCGAGGCTCTCAGCAACTTAGTGAAACCCTGTCTCAAAATAAAAAGGGCTAGGGGTATAGCTCAGAGGCTCAGAGGCAGAATGCTCCTGAGTTCACTCCCCAACAACATACGTATGCGACACACACACACACACACACACACACACACACACACACACACACACACACTCCTATAAGCCCAATGCATCCAATGAGAAGCATTTTATTTACGAGGGAGTTGGAGAGTTGGGCAGTGTGACTATGGCTGCTGCCAGGAGCCATGGAGGTGTGAAGTTGGGGGTCTGGCCAGCTGTCCTGTTTGGCCACACATTGTTTGTAGAACCTGTCTCTAGGCTCCGGTGAACAACAGATGATCTTAGCAGTAAAGGTGAGCAGGTGCCACAGAAAATAACAGAAACGATGTGTCTAGAGAAAGAGTCTTGAACAAAACTCCAAATGGAAAATCAATTTTCATGGTGAAACTCGATCCTCTGGGTTTAGTGACCTGAGAACTTAACCACCTTAATTCTGATCATCCATGGTAACTATAGGAACTAACTCAGAAACCAAACTACGGTGCTGGGGTGGCGAATACAGAAGGGACCTTAGGACCTTTGATTCTGCTTTGAATTGCCACCCCTCGCCCGTTGGCCCTTGTCTTGGGCATATATCTTCCCACTTCCCTTTTGTTCTCCCACTCCCAGCTTTTTTTTTTTGGTATTGGGGGTTAAACCAGGAGCATTCTAGATCTGAGCTACACCCTCAGCCCTTTTGATTTTTTAATTTTGAAACAGCGTCTTGCTAAGTTGCTGGGGCTGACCTCAAACCTGGCATCCTCCTGTCTCAGCCTCCTGAAAACTGGGATTAGAGGTATGTGCCACCACTCCCGGCTTGCTCCCCATTTCTAAAGGCATGATTAAATTTTAATTTTTACACTATTACTTTGCCTATTGTATACACTTTGGTGATGGTAGAACGGTACACAGATGTGTCACCATGACCACAACCCAGTTTTAAAACGCTCCGCAAAGTCTCTTGCATGCAGTCAATCTCGGCTCCCCTTCACCCCAAAGATCGTCTACATCCTCTCCCACTTTTCTAATTCCCTTTGGCTCTGACTCTGTAAAAAAATCATAAACGCATGGCTACTTTAAGAGACACCGGTTATGTTGAAACAGCTTTATTTTTTTTAATCCATAAATATTTGTTACTGACAAAAGTGGAAAAATCCTTAAGACTAAGTCTTACTAAAGTGATATCTGTTTACAGTACACACAGAATGTGCTTTGACATAAGTAGAACGATGGGGTTTGTACAGAAGCAGTATCAAGAGCACTGCCCACCATGAAGCCTGTGTGTGAGTCACGAAGAAACCGCAAAGGTACGGATAGAAAGGTACTTTTCATCAGTACTACCATATAGTAAACATAGAATTCAGAAATTGGGCTAATGCGTAAAAATGTTCTTTAATTCCCCCCTTAGGAAATGGTGCCCCCAAACTAAAAATATTACAGTAAGAATTGCTTTTTTTTTTTTTTTAATTAGAGAATTTCAAGAATTCTGGACTACAAAATGTCTAGTTGAGTTACAGAACTAGAGGAATATTTGCCACTACAAAGCAAATGGATGGGCCCTCCCACGGAGTGGCATTCAGGGGTCACTGCGGGGGGCAGGGAGCAGAGTTGAGCGGGGTCTTCTCCTCCCACACAGGGAGGGTGTTAAGGAAACACACAGTGTCATGTTTCTGAAAGACGGAAGGTTAATGCGAATGCCGATTTACAAGATGGGCTTGATGGTGCTGACTAGGAATCTCCATTCTTGCTTCGCAAGCCTTCATGGGGAGGACGGCAGTGTTGCAGGAGGGGCTGGAAAGATACCAGGACGGGGTGAGCAGCCCGGGGGGCGGTGCCTCCGCTGTCCTGGAAGGAAGCCTTGGTGTGTGTCCAGATTTGATCTTCGGGGCGCATGTTCCAGAGTCGCCTCTGAGCCCACAGCGCTGGGGCTTGGGATATGTTTCCCACATGTCCTCAGATACAAAATACATGTCTGTATTTCACTGGGCAGACCTTGGAACCTTTCTCTTCCAGTCTGTCCCCTCTCTGAAATTGGAGCCGCCTCCCTCCGGCTATCAGGACTGCATCAAGAATGAAAACTCTAGAATTTCGTCATGATGCAGACACCCAGGTGGTTTAATTGTGTCTCGCTGAGAGGTCCCCATGACCCACGGTTGGTGGCCTGTTGAATGGTCAGGCAGTTAGCTGTTAAGTCCAAGAGCATCCGTGGGTGGCCGAGCCCACCAGGCCCGCCCCAGGCTCCAGCGAGGGCCTCTGAGGGTGTCAGTGTGTGCCGCTTAGGTGAGGTGGGGAGGAGTCTAGAAAGAATGCGGTGCTGATGGAGAATGAAAGCCCTAGAATGTTAAGAGCTGGATGAAACCTCATAGCTCATCTAGTCGAAGGCCCTCATTTTACAGATGGGGAAACTGAGGCACTCAGCAGGAATGCGATGCTCCTTTGGTCACGGGGCAAGATGGAGACAAAACCAGGGCTGGGAACCGTGTCTAGAGGGCCATGACCCTGTGTTTTTATTTATTTTTTATTCTCCATGAGTATGCCACCTTCTCAAACCAAAAACGGAGCCCAGGAAGACTTGCCTATCAAACGGAGTCTGCCACTAAAACGGTGCATTTATAAAAAATAACATCTGAACCCTGAAAAATACTTCCTTAAAACACAACAAGCTTCCTTGAAACTACTTCAGAGCAAAGTTTCCCAGATTCAGAGAGGATGACAGAGGAATGCATGTAAGCGGGAGGTGCCGTGCGGCCCCTCTCAGAGCAGGTGCCTTCTAGGGCCCAGGTGATTGACAGCCCAGGTGCCTTCTAGGGCCCAGGTGATTGACAGCCCTTTGTAACCGTTACCTTGAGTCCACAGTGGCCTGTGGAAGGGATCGGGGTGGGAGGCTGGTGCAGACAAGGTATCTCCGAAGGAAAGGGACTGAAGTTTGGTGGCAGGGAGCTTGGGAAGGGTATCCAAGCTCCAGGCTTGGGAGCCATGAGTCCCTAATCTTTAGGGACATAGAAGGGACTGTGATGTCCTTGGCAGGGAGGGGAAGTGAGTGGGAACCGACCGAGAGCCCCCAGGGAATGCGTCTTGCCAAAGCAGGAGCCTCTGGGCTGGAGCAGGCTGGTCAGGAGCTTCATGTGTCTTGCGGCTGCAGGAACCAAAGCTGATCTTTTGGCCATAACACCTCCAACCAGGGGCCCTCTCCCTTCTTTTCCAAAGATCAGCAGGAGAAAGCCTTTGGCTCCATGCCCTGAGGTATCATGTCACACGCTCGGAAAGTGAAGGACAAACCAGTGAGACAGCAGAAGACCCAAAGAATGTCTGATTTTCCCAGACTAGGGAGTCTGGCAGGACCAGGGAAAAGAAATTAGGGATAGAGGAAGGGGGGATGAGAGGAAGGAAAGAGGGAACTGCCACAGAAGATTGAGGTTAAGACAGGAGTGAGAGAGGAAAGAGAGGGGGAGGAGTTTCAACCGGGGGAAGGGCTGGAACTTTCTAAGGGGCAGAACAGAACGTGGCACCCAGGATTCTGGGGAGAACCTTGAGGGCCCAGTTAGGAGAGGAATCCTTGACAAAGCCTCTGTGACTCATGAATGCATGGAGCCAGGAGTTTAATGGAGAAAGCAAGACAGGAGAAGGCTGGGGAATGTGGAGATCGTCAGGAAGAACAGGCAGGAGAGGTCATGTGCAGGCCCCCAGCCATTCTTACCAGAGCTATGGAGACAGGCAAGAAAGAACAAGATGAGCAGAGTGAAACCTTGGGCTTAGGCTTCCTCTTCTAGGGGCAGGGGTGCTTTATTATGAAGAAGGGGCGGCCCTTCTATGAGTGGCAGAGGCCACCAGCATGAGGGCTGGAAGTCATGACATCTGAGCTCCAGCCCTGGAACCCTTATCTGGTAATGTGGCTTAGCTTATTCCATAGAGATGGATGGAACCACCAAATTAATGGGATGCAGGATCCCCCCCCCCTTATCACCAGAGGATGTGCCCCAAGACCCCTGAAACCATGGATGGTACCAAAACCTATATATACTATGTTTTTTTTTCTTATACACATATACTTGTGATAAAGCTTAATTTAGGAATTAGGCACAGGAAAAGATTAGCAATAATAAGTAGTAATAAGATAGGACAAGTATAGCAATATAGTCTAATAAGAGTTATGTGAATGTGATCTCTGTTGAAAGAGTCAAGACATATGTTAATATTTTTGGACCATGGCTGCCTGCAGATGATAGAAACCAGAAATACAAAACTGTGAGGACTGCGCTGCCTCTACGTCTCAGTTTAGACACAGTTTTCCGGATTTTGGAACGGGGGACTGAATTGGAACAAGTTTGCAGACCTATTTCTTTTTTCTCTTCCTTTTCCTCCCTTCCTCCTTCCCTTCTTTCCTCCCTTTCAGACCCAAA
The DNA here is from genome assembly GCA_004027655.1 of Graphiurus murinus. NCBI lineage: Eukaryota > Metazoa > Chordata > Mammalia > Rodentia > Gliridae > Graphiurus > Graphiurus murinus. Next base: position 11,475 of record PVLC010026844.1, read on the forward strand.
GGTAAAACAGAAGCAACCTTTAAAAGAAGTTAAGCATTCTAGTAGAATTTTCTGATCCAGCTGATGCTAGATGTTAAGCCAGATGGGATCAGAGATGTTTTGGAATCAACCTGTTGAACAACCCCCGAGACAGACAGACAGACATCTTGTCAGAGACAGGGTCTGGAGAGGAGCCCTGGAGAAAAGCATCCCCCTCCCTCCCAGTACTGGAGACCTTGGATCTAGAAGATTCTTGAATGGGATGAGACCAGATCTCTGGTTTAGAGTGCGCGCGCACGCGCACACACGTAGAAACCCCAAGGGGAGAGGACTCGCCCACCGGTCCTGTCGTTTCTCCTCCCACCAGCAGGTGGCCTCCAAGGGACTGGCCAAGGGCTTGGGAGTTGGCCGGAGCTGGGCTGGTGGGGGCAGCCACCAGACCTACCTTTGCTTTGGGGAGTGGTCTTCTGCTCTATTTTGATTGATTTCCATTTTTCCATCCCTCTAACCCTCACCTTCTGGAACAAATGCTCATAAACCCATGGGACCAGCCCTTAAGAAGGTTTATGTGCTTGTAGGGAGGAAAGCAGAGAAGAGGCCCTGGATTCCCAGCCCAGTCCCCGGGACACTTCCCCAGCAGGGAAGCTGACAGCTATGTTCATACCCCCGCGCCCCATCCCCCTCATGATTTGTGCCCTGGTCACACTGGGAGGTGAGACTTGGGGAGAAGAAGAGAGCTTTGGAACTCCTGAAGTCTGTAAGAGGAAGGCCGCTGCCCCTCGATTTCTCTGTAGTTTGTGGACTTGGTTGGGTTCAGAATTCCCAGGGCAGGCACTAAGGAGTCCTCCCACCCGCCCTTTTAAAGGGCCATCCATGCAGAGCAGAGGGAATGCAAAATCCTGTTTAAGGGCATTGTGCTGGAGTCTGACTGGTAACAGCCATTTTTAGTATCACGCCTTCACCAAACAGGCTGACGTTGATCCCTTCCAGCCCCAACCCAGGAGGGAGGCGAGGGCCCTCAGAATAGAGGAGCCTCCATCTCTCCCACCCTGGTTTGGGGGTGGGTGCTATTCTGTTCATTGCTAGTTCCCAGTGCATGGTCACCCATGTCCGCCTGCTAGGTAGGAAGGAGATGGGGAAGGGCTGAGGTGGGCTGGCAGTGGGGCCCTCGCACAGCTGTAGGCGGGCGTGGGTCTGCTTGATGCATCTGCTTGGTGCCTGAGTGCTCCCTGCAGCGAGGGATGGAGGCCGTGGGGGGCTGCCAGTCAGCCCCCAGACCAGGCGCCTGGAGTACCACTGTCAATTTCCTTTTCCATGGGTCTTCATCCCTTTGATCCACTAGGGTGAGAAAATAATGGAGCTGCCGGGGGCTGGAGGGGAGATGAGCAGTGCGGGGGAAGGGAGGCAGAGAGAGAGAGCAGTTCTAAGCGAGAAGGTGCCCAGCAAGTGGGCAGAGATGGGGAAAGAGGAGTGCACAGGTGCAGTGCGACCTCGAGGTCGCCTGGTCCCAGGGCTGGGCATCCTCTCTCTCTCGGAGCCTTTGCCTCTGCCCTGCCTGAGGTGCCTGGTGCGGGGCAAGCAGAGCCCCAACAATGGTGACGGAGCACCCCTGAGATCCCGGGCATCACAGTGGCCCTCCCCACCCCGGCTCTCTCTGGCCTCCGTGGGTGCCTCCTGGGAGAAGAGCAGGGTAAACAAAGGAAGGCAGGCCTGAGGGGCCATCAGGGTTCACACCTAGCAGCCTGGAGAAAGCATGGAGATATGAGGGGGCTGGGGGGCACCCCTGAAGTCCTGTACCCCATCACTACTCCCCTCTTGGGGACAAGAGCTAAAGCCCTAGAGAACTTGAGGATGGGCTGGGGGAGAACCCCCCATAGGAGGGGGAGCATTCAGCTGGAATAGGACAAGGTTCCCGACAGCAGAGGAGGCAGCTGAAGAAAGGGCATTTTCCCCCATCCCGAAGTCGAAGAGAGGGAAGAAGGGCCAGGGTGGGGCTGGGGTGTCAGCGCAGGAAGGGCCAGAGAGTTCCAGCAGGCAGAAGAGAATTGTAATTGTGCTTATGGACACAGCAGCTCTCTGGCTCTGCGAGTCAGCGGGCGTTTTTAGGCACTAGAAGATTCCCTTGATGCGGTTCTAGGTGCATGAATGAGAGCCGAGGGGCCCATCCGGCGAGCCGGCCGGCCGCACCCGCTGGCCAGTTCCAACCCAGGCAGCTTCAGATCAGGGTCAGGCGAGGGTCTTTGGGCTGACAGAACCTGCCGCTGAGTCCCGGGGGAGGAGGGGGACGGACGGGGACTGAAGGGAGTTGGTGGAGGGGGTGGCGGTGAGACTGGGGCTCCGCCCTTCTCCTCGCTTCCCGCCGGCTGACACTCCTGGAAGAGAAAGAGCAGTTGCTCTAGGTCCTGGGCCTGAGCGGGTGGACGGACCAGGCCTTGGCGAGCTGTGTCCCCTGGGGGTATGGCTTTCTGGACACCCACCCCCGCCTCCGACCAAGGGGACCCCGTGAGGGAGCAGTTCCAGGCTGGGAGCGCCGCCCGGGCCCGCCGCCGCGCCGTCACACGGTCACTTCGGTCTTGCTGGCGGTGTAGCAGGTGTGGTGGCCGGGGATGTAGTGCAGCTGCTCCACGGTGTTGTGCCTGCGCGAGGCGAAGGCGTGGCGCTTGGCTGCCGTCTGGCTCTGGCCCAGGGTGGCGTAGGAGTTATTGGAGGCACTGGGGTGCGAGTGCATCTTGGTCATGCGGTAGCGGTCCAGCACGGGCGTGGACACGAAGACGTCCGTGTGCGAGATGGCCCGGGACAGCGCCTGCTCCGGGAAGGCCGTCCGCTCCGGGGACAGCAGCGGGTCCTGGGAGTGCAGGCGCTCGGTGGACAGCAGCTGCTCGTCGGACAGGATGCGGTCGTAGGGCATGCCGAACTCGTCGGACAGGCCCCGCCGCGGGGACAGGACCCGGTCCTGGGACATGGCCCGGATGGGCCGCCGGGGTCGCTCCCGCGGCGGCGGCTTCTGTTGAGACATCTGGATGACGTTGAGCGGGAGGGTGCCCCTGGCGGCCAGGTCCGGCAGGTGTCTTCGCCTCATGTAATACTCGTCGGCCTCCTTGTCAGCTGCAGGGGAGACAGAGAAAGGGGGCGGCGGGTGATGCAGCAGCCAGGCCTGGGGTAGAGCTCGGTAGAGTAGTCAGAACCCTTTAGTTTACGGACGCGCATGCGGAGGCTCAGATGGAGGCCGGTGTTGGATGGGGTTCGAGAGGGGGCTGGTTGATGGGTCTCTGGGAGAGGTCTCAGAAAAAGCACGGGCCATTGCTAGCCTCTGTTCCCAGATGGGATACAGAGCAGAGAAGGCCCATGGTTTGCAGAATACAGATGGCGAGCCAGGCTGGGGAGGGCTTTCTCTGCTCCACTGAAAGTGCAAACCCATCCCTGGGGGCTTGTGAAATGTTAACACTGATTGGGGGATCTGAGATGGGCCTGAGAGTCTGTCTGTCTGTCTCCTTTTTTCTTTAGTGGTACTGGGGATTGAACCCAGGGATATTCTACCTCCAATCTACACCCCCGCCCCTTTTAAAAATTGTTTTATTTTGAAACAGGATCTCTCTAGGTTGCCAAGAGTCTTGCTAAGTTGCTGAGGCTGGCTTTGAACCTTCATCCTCCCATCTCAGTCTTCTAAGAACCAGGATTACAGGCCCGTACCACCACGCCCGGTGAGAGTCTGCATCCCTTAACATGCTCCCAGGTGCTACTCCTGGTCCAAGGACCACCTTGACTAGCAAAGGTTAGGAGGCTTCCTGGAGATCCTCAGAGAGTTCGTAGCAGAGGCAACAGCACGCCTAACTCCCTGGGCTTCTGCTCTTGGGCTGTACCTAGTCTGCCATGGTTCTGAAATAGAATGGCCCTCAGTCTTGCTAAAATACCCAAGTAGCAGCTGGCAGCTCTCAGATGAAGGTCTAGAGCCTCTCTTTAAGCTGGGGAGGGGGGGGGTAGAACCAGCCTCCTGGTAGAATAAAAGATGCTCCAAGTAGAAGGCACTTGTGAAAAAGCTTAACGAGTAACTTAGGAATATAGTAACACCTTTTCGGGAGTCACAGCCAATGCAAAGGAAGCTAACACACGGGCACCCAGCACCCCCATGATCATATAATTAGCCTGCACAGCTCCGCCTGTGCCCACAGCGCAGCAGGCTGGAACAGTCCTATATGTGCACTTCATTCCGATGCTCCATGCTCCTCTCTACCCATGGGCCCACCCAGGCTCACAATGCCCTGGACCCCCCCCCACACACCTGCAGTACCCCAAATCTCAGCAGTGAGGCCTCTTACAGATAGCAGGTGCAGGGATGCTACCTGCCTCTCGGTTGGCCAGGGGGGACCCTGACAAGATGTATCATACCCACTGAGTGACATCCCCGCACTTCAGGGCATCTGTCAGATTCATCAGGTCATTGGAGAAGCCCACCTCTTGCCATAGGAACTCATTGTTGGGCTCTGGAGGTGGCCAACGCAGACCTGGGTTGAACTTCTGTTCGAGTAGGTCACCCACTAGTCCTGGGGCTCTATCTGCACCTGGGTGCTCCGCAAAAGAGACTCCTGGCGGAAAGGAGGGGAGAGGGTCCCAGGGCCAGGAGGCCAGGAAAGGAGAGCTGTCCTTGAGTGTACCTTCTTGACATCTTACTGTCTCATGCCCCTCCGTGTCTTACAGCCCGCCCAGACTTAAATGGCAGAGCTGGAATCCCTGGATAAACGCGAGTTAGCTGATGAAATAGGGTGTGGGTGAGAGGTAAGGAGTCTCAGGTCCTCGGGATGGTGTTGGATGGGGTTAGAGAGGGAGCTGGTTTATGGGTCTCTAGAGAAAGCCCAGCCATTGCTAGCCTCTCCCAAGTAGGAGAGAGAGTAAGGAAGACCCATGGTTTGCAGAATGCAGACAATGTGCCAGGCCAGGGAAGGCTTTCTCTTGCAGGTGAACTGGTATACAGGACGAGGTGCTGTCCAAATGGGCATCTAGGATCCTATGGCCTCTCTTCTGTCTATAGGAAGGATGAATGGGCTCAGGCCCTAAAGAACAAAAGCAAGGGCGTATCTGTTCTCTTCTTCCTATGTTCTCCCTCTTGGTTCTTGGGGTTCCACACCTGTCCTCTTGGGGTACAGGACAGGAGAGTGAGACAGAGGAGGAGACCCCAGAGGCAGACCTTAGCCCAGGGGGACCTTGACTTACTTAGCCGCTTCAAAGATGAGTACTTGCTCGGGTTGGTCTTCACAGCCGACTCGTAGGACGGGGGCAGGTGGGCCAAGTTCTGGAAGGAGCGTGAGAAGGAGAGGTCATAGGGCTCGGTGGCCGATGTCAGGATGTTGTTCATCCGTGGCTTCTCTGCAAGACCAGAGGGCGAGGGGGGTGCACTGTATTAGTGAAGAAAGGCCGAGGCAGGCAGGAGGGAGGGTCCAGGTCTTCTCTGTCCTCTTTCTGCCTCATTCCTGACTAGACTCCCCTAGTCTAACTCTCACATTCAGATAAGTCTGACTTTGGAGGAATTATGGTAACGTGCTCCACCAATCTGTAGGGGAACTGGGTCAAGGATCCCACACTCTGCCCATGATGTCATATTCCCTCCCTCCCTCCCTCCCTCCCTCTCTTTTTCCTCAGTACTAGGGCTTGAACCCAGGGATCTTCTGCCTCCAAGCCACATCCCCAGTCTTTTGTATTTTTTTTTGTTTTGAAACAGGGTCTCACTAAGTAGCTGAGGCTGGCCTCAAACCTATGATCCTCCTGTCTCAGCCTCTCAAGTACTGAGATTACAGTGTGTACCACTGTGCCCAGCTTTGGGCAGCTCCTTCTCTCTGGGGTCTCTCCAAGCTCCACACCTACAAGCCCCTGTGAGCCACCAGCATCGTAGCTCACTTTAATTCCGTTAAGCTCCCTTAGCCATCTCCAAGCTGCGGGAGGAAAGAATGTGGGTAAAATGCTTACAGTGCTCTTCCTCTATCTTCCCATTTCCTCCTGAGATAGAACCTTGATACCACAAAATCACAAGAGAGAAAGAAGTCTTGTCCAATTCCAGACCCAGGGAAAAGAATGGAGGAAGGAATAGAAAAGGAGATGAAAGAGAAATGAAATGAATGTCTACTGGGGGCACCTTGCAGGGAGATCTGGGCTCTGGAACCAAATGAGGAATACCACAGGAGAGGGGAGGGGCACGTGACTGGGGAGGGAGCAGCCGTGAGCACGCCCTGGACTGGAGGGAAGGCAGAGGAATGTGCCTTGGTACTTGATAAGGTGGATCTTTTGGGAGTGGAAGTCCCAGAAGTAAGGTAGCTGAGAGGCTACAGTCAGGCTGCTTCATCCCTCCATCCTTTTTGATTGGAACAGTCAAGGTCAAAGAAGTTCTGAGTAGGGGCAGGCTCTAACTTGGGTCAGATGTGCAGGTAGACCCTGGGAGCACGCTTCCTGGCAAAGAGAGGGCTGAGCCATGGAAGGCAAGAATTCTGTGGACCGTGGGGGCAGTCAGAAGCCTGCATAGACCCGACAGCCACCCAAGAACAGGGAGCTCCTGGCTTTCTATCCCTTCCTTCCTGCATCGTTACCCCCAGCACTAGGGATCTGGCCAGGGGATCTCAGCCAATTAGCTGGTGTTGACGCCAGCTCGAGACATATGTGAAGGCTAGAGGATGCACTGTACCCCGAGAGATCGGAACGTGCTGTACAGAGACAGCCTCCCTGGCATGGATCATGGATCGGGACAGATGCCGGGAAGCTGGGAGCACTGATCCCCAGACTGGCGTTTGTTTGACTCACAGCCGTGCTTGAGAGGAGTAGGCTTTCCTCTGTCTGCTGGCCTCATTACCCAAGGAGGCCTCACTCAGCTCGCTCCCTTCCCCTGCAGTGGTTCTGGACGCTGCTGCCCTTCCCTGTTTCTGAAGCATACCACTGACACAAAGCTGGCTCTTTCTTGCTTTCTGTCTTACCATGATTGCCCCCTGACCTCTATCTCCTATTAAAATGCCCCACTTACTCTTCATCAGATTCCCTCTTCACTCAGGGATCTGGCCTGGGGCCAGGTCACAGCTTCTCGGCCCGCAGTGACGCCTGCTCTTCCAGCTTGCATGACTCTGCTGGTCGGTTCCATCCACCTCAGTGTCTAACTTATCTCTCATCACTTGGCTTGGGTTGGTCTTGTTGATCTCCAGACATAGTAACCTCCTTGACAGTGTACCCATCTTTCCATTTTTTCTGATTATTTCATAGTGCATGGCCCAAAATAAGCATCTATTTGATTAACTGGGACTAAACCTCCTCTCTTGACAGTTGCTCTTCCAGCACTGGGGAAGGGGTAATATTCAAGACAAGACTGTAGAGAAAACTCTGCTCCCAGAACCCCGGGAGCTGCTCAGAGCAGGACTGGAGCTCATCGGGCCCCGTCTTCTCGCACCCATTGGAAGAGAGAAGGCAAGGGAAGGAGGAGGGAAGGATGGCTCTTCCTTCTGTCTTTAGGAGTCTGTGCTCAAGTTGGCTCCTTCTGGGGGGAAACCAGCTCAGTGTTTGCTCTTTCCAGAATGTTACTGAGCAAGAGGGAGCTCTCCTGGCTTGCCTTTTCGGCTCTTCTCTCTGCTACTTCATCACCAGGGGCATCCCCCAGGCTCCCTGCTCCTGCCTTCTGCTCTTCTCTTTTCGGATTCTTGCACAGATTGTCCCCGTTCCCCAAACTTCTGTTATTGCCTCCAAAGCTTCGCTCTCATCTTCCGCTCTCCAGAGACTTCCTTTCTGCATTCCTGACTGCCTGTTGAATGACTTTTCTTGCTTATCTCAGAGTCATATCAACCTCTCCATGTCCATATCCACGCTCATCATGAGGCACTCCACTCCCTGTTCACTGGCTCTTTTCCTGATTGCTTAGATGGTGCTATTAACCCCACCCCCTCTCTTCTAATCAACCTTGGTGTGCCATTTTTTCTCATCAGCCATAATCAGTTGGCAAGGAAGCTTTCCCAATTCTCTCTTCAAACTGTTTCATCTCTCAATCCTCCTTTCTGCTTCCCCCATTGACATTACCAGTGGTATCAACCTCTTTGAACTGACCTCTCCAATTTCTCCCGGTTCTAATTCTTCCCAGACCCTATAACCTGAAATAGCTGATTATACTACTGCCTTCAGCACACATTTCCATGGGGAGCCTAGCACTAGAGGGACACATCAAACCTTCCTCTCCCTTCCTCCTCCTCATTGACACGTCACGTCCCTCAACCTCAATGTTGAGCCACGGTACAATTGGGCATGAGAGTGGCAAGTCTCTCTACCAGGGGGGCCATCGAATTTATCTTTGTTTTGAGTCTGTCTCTCATGGAAACTTCAATAAGATTTTGACTCTTTCACAGGAAAGAGACAGGAATAACTGATACTCCCCCATTTACACACCTGTCTTATGCTGTAAGGAGCAGGGACCCCAAATAGTTTTTTTTTTTCCTTTGGTTCCAGATGTTAAGTTGTGATCTAAAGGGAGAATGTTAGAACCTAAGCGGGAAATGTGGTTTTGTAACCCTTCAGCGATAGTCCTGTGCTAACACTGCTGCTGTTCAACTTTTGGCCTGCCAAGAGGCTAAAGCTCACACAAGCTTTGAGTTTCATCAAATTCTAATTAGTCCAGAGAGGACTGGGATAGTTTAACCAAGTCATATTATGTGACGGGTAAATGATACCACAAGTAGCTTTGGGTCAAAAAGAGTGTGAAACTCTTTGCAGTGGATACACTGAATTGGTGACTGCAAGAATGTGGATTGCACATGTAGACAGGTTAAGAAAGGGTCTGGCTTCTTCTCTCTTGTGGCAGAAAATCATTCTGATAGCAGAGGCAGGAGCACCGAGGGCCCAGGGGTCTAAAAGGGAGAGTGAAGACTTACAGCCTGCAGGAGGGCTGGTACGTGGCCCCTCAACCCCCCTTCATATCAGGGAGTCAACACCACATGTTGGATGCCCTGACAGACATCCAGATTTAGGACAGAGACACTTGCAAAGAGGATAGAATGCAGAGAGCTCTGGAACATCGCTCACCGTGTGTAGGGGTCTGGGTAGCGCTGCTTAAAATCGGATGATTATATTGACGATCACCTGAAAGTCATAGAAAAGAACGTTTTTTTAAAAAAAAGAGCTCCACCATTCCAATGTCTCCCCAACATAACAGCATCTCTCTTCACCTCTAGTGGGCTTTTCTGACTTCTAAGAAAGCCAGGAGAAGTGTGTTAGACTCAAAGAAACTTCCCTGCTGCATCTGTCTCTCCCCTCTTGTATCTGGGCTGCCTCTGTCACCATGGTTTCCCACACATCCGGCTGTCCAGTGTAGAGGTGTTGTCAGGGTGGGTTTGGGTGCAAGAGAAGGATGGAGACTGGGGAGCGTTTGGCAAGTTGTATAAATGTGTTGGAGAACAGGGAAAAGGAAATAAATGTTTGTGTGTGTGTGTGTGTGTGTGTGTGTGTGTGTGTGTGTGTGAAGGAAGTGTTAGGATATGGTCACTCAGGTTGAGGCTGCCCCGACTTAAGGTCTTTCTATGTCTGAGTGAGTGCATCCTGACACTCCAGCTCCATGAACTGTCCACCGCCTGGATTGTAGGCTCAATGACACAGCTTTTGACCTAATGGTTCAAAAGCATTTCCTTTATTAACAATGAAAATTCAATCCCTCTTAGACTGAATGATCCACAAAATCAATAGATCATTGGCACTGTTGCCAATAGACCATTGGCATTTGGAAAGTCTGGAGTTTAGGGCTTCTAGGATGGTTTGAATGAAGACTCGGCTTGTCACTAAAGTACACTCTAACAGTTGTACATTGCTTCAACTTGACATGGTATTCTTGTTTCTCATTAGTGTATCTAATTTCAACCAAAGCAAATTACACTCCAACTTTTATTACTGCTTCAACTAGGTGTTGTATTCTTCACTGGTGTATGGCTCTAATTTCAACCAAAGCAAGGGGAAGAAGAGGAATCTTGGCATGTGTGTGTGTGTGTGTGGGGGGGTACTGAAGATTGAACACAGGGGTGCTACAACTGAGCTACATCACCATTTCTTTCCACTTTTTATTTTGAGGCAGAGTCTTGCTAAGTCACCCAGACTAGCCTTAAACTTGAGATTCTCCTGCTTTAGCCCCCAGATCTGCTGGGATTACAGGCATGTGCCACTGTGCCCAGCTTAGATCTTTGCTTTATTATACCTTATGGAGTACAGCTTTGTCGTCTTCACAGGGCTGGCATGTCTGTCTCCATTTTCATGCATCTTAATGTTGAAACTGCCCTTCCCACCCTTGGCAGTATGCTCTCTGGCTACTCATCCCCTAGTTCCTGTACTGCGTCTCTTTCCCTCTTCCTTTCTTTCTACTGGGCTCCCCCATGAAGACTTCTGCTCTATTCCAAGGCTTCCACCCTCGTTCCCAAATGGATAATTCCCCAATCCGCATCATTAGTCTGAGGCCCATCTGATCTGCAGGGTTAGATTTTAATCTGTCTGTGGCCATCCCCTTGGAATTCCTCCCCTTATCCCAATCATTAGGTCCCAAACTGAACTTTCCACTTTATTCAACAACACTGATGCTCCTGCCCATGGCACTAATGCTTAGTGGGCTTGGAACATGAAACTTCGTCCTCTTGACAATTTCCTACTTTCATCCTCTGAATCTAGGGCACCCCAAGGTCTTCTTCCTATTGTTATCTCTCCTAAATCCAGGTCCACAATATATCTTTTTTTCATGAAGAGTTCTCTTAGCTCTAGTCTCTGGACATTTCCAAGACAAATCCTGCCATGTCCTCTTACCAGATGACATTCCTAAGCCAATGGATGCATTGATGAGCCCCTTGTTAAGAGAGTTCTTAGCTCTCCTGGGTGGTGTGAACTTGGGCAGTAGGCAAGGA
>PVLC010026845.1:0-22365 GCA_004027655.1 Graphiurus murinus
AGCTGAGAGGGGAGGATCCGTAGGCGAGCAGGGAGTCTTAAGGAGCGCGGCCGCGCAGGCGGAGAGGGCGGCTGCGTCCTCGGTGCTGGGCTCGCCGGCCCTCCGCCTTCTTCTTGGTAGCGGCGGCGGCGGCCCCTCTGCCACCTTGGGCTTCCACTAGCCTCTGCCGCCGCCGCAGCAGTCTCCTCCCTCTTCCCGTAGCGCAGCTTCCTGCCAAGAGAGAGGCCTCCCCTTCCTGCCAAACTTCCCCGCCCCCACCCCTAATGCTTAGCCCCACACTGTCCGGAGTCCTGAAGGAGCAATTATCCCTGGCTCCACCTTTCTCTAAAACCTTGGTCAGCTTGGCCCTGAACTCTCCTCCTACTGTTTGGTCTCCTCCCCTTCCCATTTCAAAGACCCCTTGGTTCTTATTCCCACAGGTACTTCAACCCTCTCAGTGTTCCTTCCCCATCTGCTTTCCATCTTCCAGGAATTCTTTTCTTTTTTCACAGTACTCTTATGGAACCGTTGTACATACATTGGACTCTCCTGCCAGTTAAAATGAGTTGGAAGAATGAAATGAGCTAATGCTTATTCTGCCGTTTAAACTTATCACCTGACTGGACTTCCCTGGCCTTTTTTTCTTGAGCATTTTTCTCTTTCTCTCCTTTTCACCTTTTTCTTCTCCTCTTCTGAAAAATAATTCTGTGCACAACACAACAACTGTTCAAATCAGGAAAATGATACGAAGAAAATCTACTTCAGTTCTCCCTCTCATTCCCCTGACCTCACAGCAAAATATTATTTTTCAGTATTTTTCCTTCCCCTAAGCTTTGACAAAACTTTTTACTTATACATTTTTATATGATGCCCTTTTCAACATTATTCTTATATGGACTGTAGATTTTTTTAAACCGTTCCTCATTTTTAATTTTACAAATATTAATTTAGCACGTGTTACATGTTTTATTGTCTTTGGTCTATGAAACACCTTTATTATGATCCATAATTTGGCTTTTCTCAAACTACTTTGGGAGAACAAGTAGTTTGATCTGTTTATCATAATTGAAAACCTTGGAAAAATAGCTATAAGAAGTAATTAGTGAGCTGGGCATGGTGGTGCACGCTTGTAATCCCAGCATTTGGGAGGCTGAGACCAGAGGATCCGGGTTCACGCCAGATTCAGCTACCTAGTGAGGCACTCTGCAACTTAGTGAGACCCTGTTTCAAAATAAAGAATAAAAAAATACGGCTGAGGGTATAGCTCAGAGGTAGAATGCCCCTGAGTTTAATCCCCAGTATCGAAAAAAAAAGTAATTAGTGAAAGATGAAAGTTTTATAAATCTGTGGAAAGAAACTGGACATTAAGAACTGTTGTAATAGCCGGGCGTGGTGGCGCACGCTTGTAATCCCAGCATTTGGGAGGCTAAGACTGGAGGATCCGGGGTCGCGGCCAGCCTCAGCTACCTAGTGAGGCACTCTGCAACTTGGTGAGATTCGGTTTCAAAATAAAGAATAAAAAATAGGACTGGGGGTGTAGCTCGGAGGTAGAATGCCCCTGAGTTCAATCCCCAGTACCGCAAAAAAAACCCAAAAAACCCCCCAAAAAAACAAAACAAAACAAAAAAAACCAACTGTTGTAATAGCTCTTTAAATAATAAGGGACGGTGTTTAATTTGTGCCCATATAAATATTTTCTCTATTAAATGTAAAAACGCATCAAAATAAAACATCACAAAGCAATGAACAAACCTCAAACCCAGTAACCAATATGAATGCTTAGTAGTTACTTACTGTCTCTGAATCAGAAAATGAACCGAATGTTATTAGAGTGAAGCATAGAGAATATAATAATTCCTAAAAGGGAAAATAAGAATAATCTTTATTCATCTGTTAATGTATAAAAGATTATCAAAATATTAATTAATGTCTTTGAGAATAGGTAGAGGTTTACATCTTGTAGTAATGTAAATTAATATTCAAGCCGGGAGGCTGAGACAGGAGGATCCCAGGTTTGCGGCCACCCTCAGCTACTTAGTGAGGCCCTCTGCAACTTAGTGAGACCCTGTTTCAAATTAAATAATAAAAAATAGGGCTGGGGGTGTAGCTCGGAGGTAGAATGCCCCTGGGTTCAATCCCCAGTACCACAAAATAAATAAATAAATAAATAAATAAATAAATAAATAAATAAATAAATAAATAAATAAATAAATATTCATACAATTTTTATGGAAAGCAATTGGAAGATATGCAGTAGCTCCTATTAGGGCCTGTTTCATTCTGCTTAACCCTTGGAACCCTTTTATAATACTTTTATTGGGTTGTAATTATACATGATATTGGTGTTCAAAGAGATAAAGATACATGCACACAGCACTTGGTGTGTTTCACTCTGGATCCTACAACACTCACTCCTGTCCATACATATTAGTAAGATTGGTAGTGACACTTTCATATATAGACATAGAATTATTTGAACTGTTTCCTTCATCAGCTCTCCTTCCCCCCCCAGCACCCTTCTATTCTATTGATATCTCTCCTCATTTATCTAAAGACCTTTTTGTTTCCTATTTTCTCTCTAGTTTTCACATATGAGAGAAAACATATAATCACTGAATTTCTGTGACTGCCCAATCTCAGCATAATATTCTCTAATTCCATCCATTTTCCTACAAATGACAGAATTTTATTCTTTATGGCTATTTAAAGTTCCAGTGTGTGTGTGTGTGTGTGTGTGTGTGTGTGTGTGTGTGTGTGTGTGTGTGTGTACTACATTTCCTTTAACCATTCATCTGTTGATGAACGCCTAGGTTAGTTCTATAGTTTGGCTATTGTGATTATGCTGCAATAAACATGGGTATCCCTGTATGGCTATAGTATTCTGATTTTTTAAATTCTTTTGGAAAGATACCAAGGAATGGTATAGCTGGATCATGTGATAATGCCATTCCTAGTCTTTTGAGGAACCCTCATACTAATCACAATATTGGTCATACCAATTTACAATTCCACCAACAGTATATAAAAGTACCTATTTCCCCACATCCTTTCCAGAATTTATTAGTGTTTGTATTCTTGATTGCCATTCTAACTGGAGTTATATAGAATCTCAGTGTAATTTTGATTAACATTTCCCTGATTGCTAATTATGTTGAACACTTTTTAATATATTTATTGACATTTGTATTTCTTCTTTTAAGAAGTTTCTGTAGAATTCAATTGCTCATTTTTATTGGATTATTTGTTTGTTTAGTGTTAAGCTTTTTAAGTTCTTTGTATATTCTAGATATTATTTCTCTATCAGAGAAGTAGCTGCCAAAGATAGAAGAGTAGCTGGCAAAGATTTTCTCCCATTCTGTAGGCTGTCTTGTCACAGTTTTGATTGGTTCCTTTGCTGTGCAGAAGTTTTTCAATTTGATGCCATCCCATTTATTGCTTCATTTAATTTCTGAGCTCTGGGGGTCTTAATAAGGAAGTCTCTACAGTGTCTCTATGTTGGAGAGTTCATCCTATGTTTTCTTCTAGTAATTGTAGTTTCTAGTCCTATTTCTAGGTCTTTGATCCATTGTGAATTGACTGTTCTGCAGGGTGAGAGATGGGAGTTTAATTTCATTCTTCTACATATGGATATCCAGTTTTCTGTGCACCATTTGTTGAAAAGGCTATTTTCTCTCCAGAATAAGTTTTTGGCCTCTCTTTCAAAAATTACCTGACTGAGTAAAATTCCACTGTGTGCATATATCACAGTTTGTTGATCCATCTGTTGATAGACACCTAGGTTGGATCTATAATTTGGCTATTGTAAATTGTGCTGCTATGAACATGGATATGCAAATATCACTAGAATATTCTGATTTCACTTCCTTTGGAGAGATGCCCAGGAACACTATTGCTGGGTCATATGGTACTTCCATTCCCAATCTTCTGAGAAACCTCCACACTGATCTCTATAGTGACTGTACCAGTTTGCAGTCCCGCCAACAGTGTATTAGAGTTCCTACTTCCTCACATCCTTGTCAGCATTTATTATTGTTTCTGTTCCTGATGATTGCCATTCTAACTGGGGTTACATGGAATTTCAGTGTGTATTTGATTTGCATTTCCTTGATTGCTAATGATGTTGAACATTTTTCATATATTTTACTCAGCCATAAAGTAGAACAAAATCATGTCATTTGCAGGAAAATGGATGGAGATAAAATAGTCTTTAAGCAAGATTAGCCATTCTCAAGAAACGGATGTATGTTTTCTCTTATATTTGGAAGCTAGATAGAAATTTGGAAATACAGGCAACATCAGGTAGAAGAGCAGAGACTCCAACGGAGTGACGAAGGGGGTTTAGGGAGGGGAGGAAGGGCAAATATATAAATAGTGTAACAGTTGAGATAATGCTATATATGTATATAAAATTACCAATTCCAGTCTCAAAGACATGGGGCATAGGGAGGGGTTGGATCCAGAAGCAAGTGCTCCAAGAGTTGTGTGCATGTATGTTTCTATTGCTCTATATCCCAGTACAATGTATACTTACAATGCACCAAATAAAAGTATAAAAAAAGAAAAAAAAAGAACTAGCTGTAAGTGTGAGGATTTGTTTATGTATCTTCTATTCTATTCCATTGGTTGATGTATCTGGTTCAGTGCCAATACCATGCTATATTTACTACTACAATTCTGGAATATTATTTTTAATCACATATTGTGATGCTTTCAGCATGATTCTTATTTCTACAAATTGCTTTGGCTATTCTGGGTCTTTTATTCTTACATATGAATTTTAAGACTGGTTTTCTAGCTATGTGAAGAATGACATTGGTATTTTGATAAAGATTGCATTAGATGTATACATTGCTTCTGGTAGTATAGTCACTTTGATGATATTTATTCTGCCTCTCCAATAACATGGGCAATCTTTCCATCTTTTCAGGTCTTCAATTTTTTCCCCATGTTGTATAATTTTCATTGTAGAAGTCTTTTACCTTCTCTGTTAGATTTATTCCTAAGTAGTTTTTTAGGCTATTGTGAATGTATTTGTTTTCTAGATTTCTTTTTCAGTGGATTCATGCTTGGGGCATATAAAAGCTATTAATATGTGTAAGTTGATTTGGTACACAGCTACTCTGTTGAATTTGCCTAGAAAGCTTCTGGTTGAGTTTTTTATAG
Organism: Graphiurus murinus; assembly: GCA_004027655.1. Lineage (NCBI taxonomy): Eukaryota > Metazoa > Chordata > Mammalia > Rodentia > Gliridae > Graphiurus > Graphiurus murinus. Next base: position 5,143 of record PVLC010026845.1, read on the forward strand.
GATTGTGTTACCTGCAAACAGAGATGATTTCGGTTCTTATTTTCATATTTGTTTCACTTTCTTTCTCTTGCCTTATTGCTCTGGATAGAATTTCAAGTATTATATCGAATAGGAGTGTTGACAGTTGGCATTCTTGTCTTTTTCCTAAATTTAGAGGAAATGCTTTTATTTTTTCTCTCTTCAGTGTGATATTGGCTTTGGGTTTATGGTATGTTGCTTTTTATCCCAAATTTCTTCAGTGTTTCTAGCATAAATGTGTGTTAGATTTTGTCAAACAATTTTTCTGCATCTATTAACATGATCATGTAAATTTTTTCTTGTTTATATTTATGTGATGTGTTACGTTTATTGTTTGGCATATTTTGAAACAGCCTTGCATCCGTGGAATGAAACAAAATTGGTCATGGTGTGCAGTCTTCTTGATGTGGTTCTGAATATGAATTAATAATATTCACTAACAATTTTTGTATCTATGTTCGTCAAGAATATTGGTATGTAATTTTTTCTTGAGGTATCATTATTCAGGTTTGTTATCAAAGTGATACTGGCTTTGTAGAATGAGTTTGGAAGTATTTCATCTCTTTCGATTTTATGGAGTAATTTTAGGAGCATTGGGATTAGTTCCTTATTATAGGTCTTGTAGAATTCAACTGGTCATTTGTCCAGGCCTGGGATTTTCTTTCCTGGAAGAGTCTTTATTACTGATTCAATCTCTTTGTTGTTATTGTTCTGTTTAGGTTTTGTGTATCCTCTTGGTTCAATTTAGGTAGGTTGTATGTGTCTGAAAAAGTGCCAGTTTTGGCAGTGTTTTCCAGTTTTATTGGAGTAGAAGTTTTCTAAATAGTTTCTAATGATCCTCTGGATTCCCATGTTGTATGTGGTGATATATCCTTTTTTGTCTCTTATTCTAGTAATAAGAGTCAATTCTTTCTTTTGGTTAGGTTAGCTAAGGGTTCATCAACCTTGTATATCTTCTCAGAAAACCAAGTTTTTGTTTTATTGATCCTTTGTATTATTTATTACCATTAACTTCTGCTCTGATTTAAATCACTTCCTCCCTTTTACTGTCTTTGGGTTAGTTTCTTCCTGTTCTTCTATGGCCTTGAGATGCATCATTAGATTGTTTATTTGGAGTTTTTCGTTTTTTTAATGTGGACACTCAAATTGTTGGGGTCTTAGTCCGGTGAGCCCCGGAGAGGCCTTGCCCCAAGATGGCACCTGGCAAGGTGCCAGAGGCAGCTGACTGCTGGATAACTGACAGGTGATAACCTTACCTTCCTGAAGGAGGGCTGTACCACTTCGGCACACATGCACCAGTACGTCAGAGCTCATGGACAGATAGTGCACGTATATGAGAACTAGTGAGCGGCATGCAGTAACCTCGTGATCACGTCTATGATTGGCCCCAAGTTGCTCCCCCTCTGGCCCCACCTCCTACTGCATGGCTTGATAGCAGAGCCCTCCAGCGGGGAGAAAGCGAGCATAGGAAAGTGAGAGAGAGCATATGTGTGTGAGAGAGTGTGTACGAAAGAGAGTGAGTGCAAGGGGGGGGGGAGAAAACAATAAAGAAGCTTAAACTAGCAACCGTGACTGGTGACTGTCGTCTCTCTAGACCCTCGCTGGCGGGGGTCATGCATGGGAGGCGATACAAATGCTATAATGTTTTCTTTTAAAATCATCTTTGTAATGTCCTAGTGATTTTGGTAACTATATCTATTTTCATTTGATTATAGGATTTAAAAATTTTCTCCCCCTATTTCCTCTATGATCTCGTTCTCATTTAGTAGTGAACTGTTCATTCTCCATGAATTTATATAGTTCCTCTGGATTTCCCGCCATTGATTTCTACTTTCAGTCCATTATGATCTGAAAAGTTGCAAGAAAATATATTCGTTTTAAAAAATTTCTTAATACTTGCTGTGTGGCCCCAAAATGGCCTGTTTTGGAGATGGTTCCATGAGCAGTTGACAAGAATGTGAATTTAAGTGTTGTTGGATCAAAATTCTGTAAATGTTTGTTGGATTCATTTGGTTTGTAGTAGTCTTTAAGTCTGGAGAGTCATTACTAATCTTTGTCTGAATGACCAAACTAATGGTGTGAGAGGTGTGTTGGCATCTCCTAGTATTATTGTGCTTGGGGCCTGAGTCTTAATGTCAAGTAGTATTTGTTTTTTATGTAGGTGGTAGGTGGGTGTGCTGATGTTTGTGGCATAAATATTTACTATCATAATACCTTCTTTTTGGATTATTCCTTTCATTGGTGAAAGGTGGCTCTCTATCTCTTCTGGAAAGTTTTGGTTTGAAGTCGGCTTTCTTGGCTATGAGAGTAGCTACTCCTGTTTGCTTTCAGTCTCTATTTTCATGGAATATTTTTTCCATTCTTTTAACTTTAACCTGTGAATATCTTTGCTTATAAGGCAAGTTTCTTGCTAGCAACAGACAGCTGGATTTGGGTTTTAATAAACTTTGTCAGTCTATGCCTTTTAAATGGGGAATTAAGACCATTTATGTTCAGTATTGTCATAGAAAGTGTTTTTTATTATCTGCCATTTTGAACCCAGGGACATTCTACCTCCAAACTATACCACCAGCCCTATTTTTTTTTATTTTGAAACAGGGTCTCACTGAATTGTGGAGTGCCTCACTAGGTAGCTGAGGCTGGCTTTGAACCCGGATCCTCCTGTCTCACCCTCCCAAATGCTGGGATTATAAGCATGTGCCACCACACCTGGCTTCTATTTCTTTTAGTGTTAGTTCTCCTTTGCTTAGTTGCCCCTCTAATGGAATTCATCCCTTCTCTGCCTCTGGAGTTTATTTTTTATTTTTATTTTATTTATTTATTTATTTTTAGCCCAAAGAAAAACTTCATTGAGCACCTCAACCCTAGTTTTCTTTCTCTTATACAGTCTTAGTTCCACAGAGTCGCCCAGTCCAACGGGCAGCAATGAGACCCATTTTGCGCCCAGCTGGGGCATCTCTGCAGATGGTGGAGGGTTTGCCAATGTGCTGGTGGTTACCACCTCCAAAGGGATGTTCCACAGGATTCATGGCCACACCCCGTACACGTGGCCAGCAGTTCCTCTTTGCCTTATGATTGTGGTAAGCACAGCCTGCCTTCAAAATGGGTTTGTCAATTTGGCCACCTCCAGCCACCACACCGTCAACAGCTCTGTTGGCAGAGGAGATGACTTTTTTGGAGCCAGAGGGTAGCTTCACCTGGATCTTCTTGGTCTCAGGATTGTTTTATGTTATTTGTTTAAGTATTTTCTCTAGTACCGCCTTAGTAGTCATTAATTCTCTCAGTTCCTGCTTATCTTGAAAGATTTTCTCTGTCAATTTTCAAAGATACCTTTGCTTGATATAGTAATCTTCATTAGAAGTTCTTTTCTTTTTTATTTGAATTTTTATTACTGCATTATAATTACATGTCATAGTGAAGTTCAATATGATAAAAAACATACATGCACATGGCTCTTGGTGTACTTCCTTTTGCCTTCTACCTCCCTCTCCCCCAATACCTCCCTATATGTATTAGTAAAATTGTCACTAATACCTTCATATATTGCCATAGTATTATTTGAACTGTTTTCTTCCTTTTACCCCTGCTCAGCCCTCTTTCAATCCTCTTCCACTCTTCTACTGGTCCCTCTCTGCATTAGTTAAAATCCTTTATGTTTTCTGTTTTATCTCTTTTCTACATATGAGATAAAACATACAAGACTTGACTTTTGGAGATTGGCTGATCTCAGTTAGCATAATATTTTTGAGTTCCATCCATTTTCCTACAAATGACATAACTTTGTTCGTTGTCCCCGAGTATAACTCCATTGCGTGTATATACTACATTTTGTTCCATTCATCTGTTAATTGACACCTGGGTTGTATATACCACATTTTGTTCCATTCATCTGTAGATTGACACCTGGGTTGGTTCCATAATTTAGCTACTGTGAGTTGTGCTGCTATAAACATGGACACATATGTATCATTATAGTATTCTAACTTTAATTCTTTTGGGAAAACACGGGGGAAAGTTGTTTTCTTTTAGGGCCTATAATACATCATTCCAAATCTTCCTGGGTTTTAGAATTTAGGTTGAGAAATCTGAAGTAATCCCTATAGGTATACCTCTGAGTGTCACCTGACCTTTTGCTCTTAAAAAGTGAAGTGGGTTTCCTAGGGCTTTACACTGCAACTAGTATATCAGTATCTTTAAAATGTAATCAGAAAAACCAGGTGCATTGGCACAAGCCTATAATCCCAGTACTTGGGAGGCTGAGACAGGAGGATTTCAGATTCCCGACCAGAATCAGCAACTTAGCAAGGCCCTTAGCAACATAGTGAGACCCTGTTTCAAAATTAAAATAAAATAATACTGGGGTTGTAGCTCCAAGATAGAATTCCCCTGGGTTCAGCCCCTAGTACCACAGACACACAAAAATAGTCATAAAGACTGGTGAATTTCTATGTCTTTTAGCAGTTCACTCTAGAATGGTTAAACTTCCTCAGAGGAAAAAAAATCCACCAAAATCCCTGTTCAACTCTTTGAACTATGTTCCCTCTATCTTGGCTGGCTAAATATTTCCTATCCTTAGATGCCTTTGAGGAGATTGTTTTTAGTTCTTCAAAAATAGCTTTGTCCAGCTGTGATAATTTTCTTAACAGAAAAATTTGTTTTGAATTGTTTAGTCTCCTAGAACTAAAATTCCAAATCTCTAAGTTCACCATCAAATTTCATATATTAAATATATGCAGCTTTATATATAAATTATACCTTAATAAAATACTTTAAGGGTTTTTTTAAGTGCCTTCAAGTATTTGTAATAGCTCCAAACTTATTATCACCTAAATTTTTGTCAACAGTATATTGGATATATTGTGGTATGTTAATATATTGGAATATCACACAGTAGTGAAAATGAGCAAGGTACAGCACCATGAATGAATCTCAGAAATATGTGAAACAAAAGAAACCAGAAAACAAAGGGCACACACTGTACTATTCAATATATTTAAAGTTAAAAGAGTTCAGCTAGTATATTGATTTGAAAGATATAATAGATATTATTCTTGCAAGGATATTTTCCAAACAGGTGATAATAATTTCTATTCCTCCAGCAGTTGATAAAAGTACACATTAGAGAAATTTTTGAAAATGTATGCATGGAAAGAAAGCTTTATATAGATATTGAGCTGAAAATATATTGAATTGCAACAGACATCAGTTCATATTGCAGCTTAGCGTCTGATCACAATTCCAGTAATAGTGCCAAATTTTTCCTCTTGGAAATAACCTAAGCTTGACCTGTCAAAGCATAGAAATTACTGTCAGTATGATTGGCTCAGGAAGTAGCACCCAACTCAGTCAGAGGCAATGAAGCATGATGATATTTATATGAACTTCTGGGTATCAGACAGATTATCTTTCCCAATGAATGTGAGTGAACCTGAGAGGATATGAGAATTAATCTGTGTTAGTCATCTTACAATTATCTGGACACTGGACACAAAAGCATTATCAAGTAGATAAGGGAGCCAAGCTAAGCAAAACAGAGAAACTGTCCTAGTGACACAATCTACATTTTTTTTGTGGTCATGGCCAATGATTTCCCAATATTGCTTCCACTCTAGAAAGTTAATCTAATCTACTCATGGTGCTGCTATTTCCCCTACCGGTTATTGGTTTAGCATCAAGGATGCGATTTAATACTGATCAATGAAAAATGACTTTCAAAAAAAATAAAACTAAAATACTCTGCTGGACAACTTCTTAAAAAAATTTATTTACTCCTAAGACAGAGAAACAGGGAATTTTGTTTCCTTTCATTGTTTATAATGATACTATGTATGTGTATGACCCCTTAAATTACTGTAATCAGCCTGAGAGAAAAACCTACATAATGAAGATGGCAGAGGAGAGAATGGGAATACTTTGAGAGCTTTGATTATATGACTTAGCTACTGCTCAGAACATTCTGAGAGTCCTACCTCTGACCCTTAGTTATGAGATAACAAATTTATTCATAATTAAAGCAATTAGTGTCTGGGTTTTCTGTTTGCAGTTGAAGGTATCTTAAATGGTAAAGCATCCCCAGAATTAAATGACAGAATCCCCAGACAATACTTAATGACATAATATCCCCAGACTTTTAAGTTAAATGAAATAAAATATTCTCAGGGACTCACATGGCCAATTTCCATTCCAGGAAGCAGAGCATTGCTTCCAGATGTAAAAAGAAATTAAAGGTTTAATTGTTTATGAAGTAAGAAGCTATCTGGGAAAAAAAGCATGAGGCAAAATATACATTCTAATTTCTAATCTATAAGAAAAATATACTAAGATGAGCAATAAAATCCTTTAAATGCTTTCAACAAAATGATGAGTTTTTTGTATTATCTTCAAAGGAAGAGGTAGGCTTCCTGACTCCAGTCTGTCTACCTCAAATCTGTTTTCCACATACTTTAGATTTATCTGTCTTATATGAAGAAAAGATCCTTATATTAATTCTCATTAGAATAAAATAAAGCTTTAATCATTTAAAAAATGTGTGAGGGATAAAGATAGTGGAATAGAGGAAGAGGGCACATTTCAGTGGCTCCAAGACTCAGAACTCAACCAGCAGAAAGACTATTTCTTGGCAAAAAAAGAAAAGCAGTCAGAATTGAAGTGAAGGAAGAAAGTAGAAATATGGTGGAATCGGAGACAGTACAGAGAGCAGAGGACTGAAAAGAGCCCCATTGATTTCCTGGGTGAGTAGAGAGTAGAGGCAGCGCCATCCTGATGAACCTGCACCAGGGCTGGCAGATCTCAGAGACCAACTCCAGCAAAGAAGCAGAATCTTGTCAAGCCAGTTATTGCAGACAACCACTATCAAAAGTAATGATGAAAACCCCATTCTTCTCTCCATGCTCAAATACCTCAAGATAGTGATTTCAAAGACTACCCAGCCAAACCACCCAAGGAACTCTGGCGGCTGCAAGTAAACTCAGACTGAGAAATGACAGGACATTCCATCAGGGAACGCAGTGAACACAACCAACCTTATCAAGACCACTGAGAATATACAGACCAACCAGCCAAACTGCCCAGCAAATTCCTGTGGCTACAAATAAACTAGTCCCTTCCTGAAGGGATTCAAATGCTACTTGCCAAATTATGAGTTTATAAACCACCCCAGCATGAGCCTGCACATGTTTGTGGCAACAAACAGACCTGTGGAGGTCTGTGAGTTTGCAAATCATTCCTGTGGAGGTGGGGTCAGGGGCTACAGTCAGATAGAGCAGAAATGTGAATTAGCAGACAGTCCCTAGGGACATTTGGTTAGGTGAAACCTAGGGTCAGCAAATGGCTGCACCCCTATAGGTTCTCCAGCAATCACCACAAGACTGCCAGCTGTGATGTTTTGGGGGTGAAATAATTCAGCCAACCTGCTGCAGGCTTGGAAGTCTATAGACTTTAACCCAATAACACTACAAACACCAAAGCTGGAGGCCAACTAAATCTCATGTGATCTCTGCTGCCCAAAGCAGTAGCGGTGTCCCTGGGGCTAAATAACTGAGTCACTCATGCCCCAGGCCAAGAATGGTACAAACTCCCCCTGCTGGAGCTTGTGCCCTGAAAGCAGGGAGGCTAGGGTCAGCAGGGATTCATATGATCACAGTTACAGACTGGGAATGCAACAATCTCTCTGCCAGTGGAAATTGGAAATGGCAAGCCTGAATGCCAGTGACTTTAAGAGCTCCATGTGATTCCAACCAACAGGTGAGTGGACATGTCTGTGGGCCATCAAAGCTTAGCCAGCCAGGCCACAAGCTCAGAACACAGTAATTTCTGTCCTTCTGAGCTTGTGCCCAGTGTCCACAGAGACTGGAGGTCAACCCTCTGCTGTGTTTCATGGATATGCAACCAGAAGGCCAGGAATGGTATTGGTGGGGGATTAAATCCTAACCAGTAGGACGCAGGCTCTGAACAGAACAACATAGTCTCTGGCCCTGCAGAGTTTGGGCCTGAAGAGCAAGGTGGCCTACAGCCAATCAGAGACTCCTGTTTTCATACACTGACTAAGAACTATATCTTGTTAAAGATGTTCTGGAGAACAAACTCAAAAGTCTGTTTACATGAGACAGATTCATTGAGGCAAATATATTCATTGAGGCCAGCGTAGGCCTTATTATAAAAGGATAACAAATAGACCTAGGACACTCACACAAAGAGGAAGAGGGTGGTAAGACAACAGAAATACAAATCTGATAATTCTGAAAACATGAGAATGAAGACCAATAAGGGAAAAATAAACTCCCACAACTCAACAAGGGAGATTATCAATACTAAGCTGCAGAAAATGCCAAAAGGAGAATTCATAGTTTTGATTTTCAAAATGATCACAAGCCTCAGGAAGGAAATCAAGGAAAGTGTATAGGAAATGAAAGATCATATGAATATAGAAATCAAGGCCTAAGTAAGAACCAAAAAGAGACTTTGAGAAAAATGAATGGGTCAATAAATCAATTAAGACCTCAATAGAAATCACCTTTGGCAGACTAAACTACATGGAAAATAGAGTCTCACTTTTGGAAGACAGCTCACTCTAAATTGACCACACCATCAACAATATAGAGCAAACAATACAACAACATGACCAGAACACCCAAGAAATATGGGGATAATATGAAACAGCTTAACTTATGGATAATAGGCACTAAAGAAGATCTAGAAGCAAACACCAATGGCATTAGTTATCTCTTCAGAGAAATAATATCAGAGAATTTCCAAAACATAGAAAAAAGGTGGACATCCACATACAGGAGACATTCATAACTCCAACAAGGCAAGATCAAAGAAGAACTTTATGCAGCATAAAAATTAAAATGACTAAAATAGAGGTCAAGTAAAGAATCTTAAATGCATCTAGAACAAAAGAATGGGTGACAGAGCCGAAACAATAAGAATCACTCCAGATTTTTCAGCCCAAGTCATGAAATCAGGAGGAACTGATACAAGTTACTCCAAATCCTGAGAGAAAACAACTTCCAATCAATACTGCTGTGTCCATCAAAGATATCATTTAAAATTGATGGAGAAATAAAAACCCTCCAAAACAAGCAGAAACTAAAAGAAGTCATGATGACCAAGCCAGGACTAGAGAAAATACATAAAGAAATGAAACACAAAGAAAAAAACAAATAAATACCAAAACCAGAGAAGGGTAAAATTCCACCAGATGGGCAACTAAGCGAAGGAAAAATTATACTATATCAAACAGAAAATATAACACAAAATGACAGGAAGCAAAAAGCATCTCTCAATAGTAGCATCAAAGATCTAAACTCCCCAATTAAAAAGTATATTGGGAATGTAAATAAAAGAACATAATCCAACTACATGTTGCTTGCAAGAAACTAACCTTATAGACAAAGATATTCATAGACTAAAGGTGAAATGATGGAAAATATATACCATTAAAATGATTATCCAAAACAAGCAACAGTAGCAACACTCATATCCAACAAAGCAGACTTTAAGCTAAAACTTATAAGAGAAAAGAAGGTCACTTCTTATTAATAAAAGGAACAATCTAATGAGAAGTTGTAATGATATTAAACATTTATGCCCCAAATGTGGGCACAGCCACTTTTATAAAATAAACTCTTTGGGACATGAGGTCTCAAGTAGACCCAAATACAATAATATTGGGAAACTTCAACACACTACTCACACCACTAGATAGATCTTCCAGGCAAAAGGTGAGTAAAGACTTTTCAGACCTAAAGAACACTATAAACCAACTGGATATAATAGACACATACAGAATATTCCAACCAACAACAGCTGAATACACATTTTTCTCAGCTGGTAATGAATAATTTTCTAAAATAAACCACATTCTTGGCCACAAAACAAGTACCAGCAAATTCCAAGGGCATTTTTGAAAAGAATGTATGTTCTGCCATTGTTGAATGAATATCATGCTCTATAAATCTGTTAAGTTGGTTGGTTCATTGTGCAGTTCAAAGTTTTCCCTGTCCATACTGTTCTCCAGCTACTTTTTTGTAGTCAGTTACCAAGAGAAGAATATTGAAATGCTGTAACTGTGGTAAAGTGACATGCCTTTGAATGTTATTGTATTTAAATAGTTTTGTAGAAACTTTATAAATGTTATAAATGCAGGTAGATTATTAAAATATAAGCTATTTTGCTATTTTCATAACCACAGCTCCTGGGTAGATTTAAGTAATTTTATTAGGAAGGTAGTTGAAAGTATTTCTTATCTGTATTCTTTTTACTAGTACCATACATCTAGAAATTCAGGTAATTAAATTAAAGTATCTATAAAAGTAATAGTTTTCAATGTTAATGCTGCAAAACAAATGAAGTCTACCATTTATGAGTGTCTATTGTTGTGGAAATAAGTGAAAACAAAATAAAAATTCAAAAGCGAAAAAAATGTAATATAATTCTTTACATCTCTTTAGATTATAATGGAATGAAAGCAGAAATTAACAACAGGATGACCAAAAGAAATTACATAAATACATGGAGACTAAATGATACACTTTTGAACAAGGACTAGATCATAGAAGAAATAAGGAGATAAATAAATAATACCTAAAATTAAACAAAAATAGAGACACAACATACCAAAAACTGTGGGACACTTCAAAAGCATTTTTGAGAGGGAAATTAATAGCACTGAGTACCCACATAAGAAAAATAGAAAGTCACCAAATACACAACCTAATGACGCACACCTCAAGGACCTCGAAAAATAGGAACAAACTAATCACAAAGCCAGTAAAAGGCAGGAGATAATTAAAATTAGAGAAGAAATAAATGAAATACACAACAACAAAACACAAAAGATCAACAAAACAAAAAGCTGATTCTTTGAATAGATTAACAAGATTGATAAACTCTTAGCCAACCTAACCAAAATAAAAAGAAAGTCAACACAAATTATTAAAATCAGAAATGCAAAAAGAGACATCACCACAGACAGTGGTGGAAAATCCAGAGAATCACTAGAAGCTATTTGAAAATTTATACTCTATTAAACTGGAAAACATAGAAAAAATTAACAGATTTCTAGACACATACAACCTACTTAAATTGTACCATGAGGATATAGAAAACCTAAACTGACCAATAGTAAGCAAAGAGAAACAGCAATAAAATCCTTCCGTCAAAGGAAAGTCCAGGTCCAGAAAGACTCCAAGCTGAATTCTACAAGACTTTACCGAAAAAGTGAACCAAATCCTTCACATAAATTATTCCATGAAGTAGAAAGAGATGGAATTCTTCTAAACTCCTTCTAAGAAGCAAATATCACCTTAATACCAAAACTGAATAAAGATACATTTAAAAAAAGAAAATTATATATCAGTATCCTTTATGGACACAGATAAAAATTATAAACACAATACCAGTGACATTCAAAACCATATCAAGAAAATTGTACACCATGACCAATTTGGTTTCATTCCAGGGATAAAAGACTAATTCAATGTATGTAAATCAATACTTGTTATTCACCACACAAAGAAAACTAAGGATGAAAATCATATGATCATCTCAGTAGATGCTGAGAAAGCATTTGATATAATCCAACACCCATACATGTTCAAAACACTGCAGAAAATTGGAATACAGAGTACTTACCTCAACATCATTAAGACAATATACAATAAACCGAAAGCCAACATCATATTGAATGGGGAAAAACTGTGGGAATTCCCTTTAAAATCAAGAAGAAGACAAGGATGCCCACTATTACCACTCCTTTTCAATATAGTCCTCGAGACTTTTGCCAGAGCAATAAGACAGTAGAAGGATATCAAAGGAATTCAAATAGGAAAAGAAGAATTAAAATTATCTTTATTTGCAGTTGACATGATCCTCTACTTAGAAGACCCAAAAAACCTCAACTAAAAGACTACTAGAACTGATTAACAAATTCAGCAATGTAGCAGGATACAAAATCAATCTTTAAAAAGTCAGTAGCTTTTATATATGCCAACCATGAATCCACAGAGAAAGAAGTCCAGAAAACAACTCCATTTACAGCAACCTCAAAAACAATAAGATATCTAGGAATAAACCTAACCAAGGATAGAAGACTTCTACAATGAAAATTTTAAAAATGCTAAAAAGTCAGACATGATGGTGCATGCTTGTAATCCCAGTACTTGGGAGGCTGAAACCGGAGGATCCGGGTTCGCAGCCAGTCTCAGCTACCTAGTGAGACCCTCTGCAACTTAGTGAGACCCTGTTTCAAAATAAAAGAATAAAAAATAGGGCTGGGGGTGTAGCTCGAAGGTAGAAGGACACTGGGTTCAATCCCCAGCACCAAAATAAATAAATAAATAAATAAATAAATAAATAAATAAATAATACAAAATAAATCAAAAAATGGTAAAGAAGAAATTGAAGATCCTAGAAGATGGAAAGATCTTCCATGCTCTTGGATAGGCAAAATAAATATTATAAAAAATGATCATTCTACCAAAAGGGATCTATAGAATCAATGTAATCCCTACCAAAATACCAATGTCATTCTTCATAGACCTAAAAAAATCCATCATAAATTTCATATGGAGAAACAAAAGACCCAAAATAGCCAAAGCAATTCTCATCAATAAGAACAATGCAGGAAGAATCACAATACCTAACTTAAAATTATACTAACAGCTACAGTAATAAAATCAGCATGGTACTGGCACAAAAACAGACACATAGTCCAAAGGCACAGAATAGAAGATACAGAAACAAATCCATACACTTATAGCCAATTGATTTTTTACAAAGGTGCCAAAAATGTACAATGGAGAAAATATAGCCTTTTCAACAAATGGTGTTGGGAAAACTGTTTATCTAGTTGTGGAAAAATGGAACTAAATCCTTACTTCTCGCCCTGCACAGGAGTCAACTGGAGATGGATCAGAGACATAAAAGTTAGACCAGAGACTTTGAAGCTACTAAAGAAGGGCATCGATCCAACACTCCAACATATAGGCATAGGTAGAAACTTCCTCAACAAGACCCACAAAGCTCAGGAAATTAAAACAAGAATTAATAAATGGGATGGAGTTAAATTAAAAAGTTTCTGCTCTTCAAAGGAAACCAACAAGAGTCTAAACAGAGAGCCTACAGAATGGAAAAAGATCAGCTATTCCCCTGATAGATGACTAATATCTAGAATATACAAAGTATTTAAATGATTTAACACTGAAAAATAACCCAATCAAGAAATGCAAAATTAGACTAAATAGACACTTCACAAAAGATGAGGTACAAATATCCAATAAATACATGAAAAATGTTCAACATCATTAGAAATCAGGGAGATGAAAATCAAAACTATACTGAGATTCCATATAACCCCAAATAGAATGGAAATTAACAAGATGTCAAACAATAAATATTGTCAAGATTGTGGGGAAATAGGAACTGTTTTATACTGTTGATGGGGTTACAAATTAGTATAGTCGCTATGGAGATCAGTGTGGAGATTCCTCAGAAAATTGAGAATAGATCCACCATATGATCCATCTATACAACTCCTGGGTATCTTTACAAAGGAAATGAAATCAGAAAATTATAGTAATATATGCATATCAATGTTTCTAGCAGCACGATTTACAATAGTCAAATTATGGAACCAACCTAGACATCCATTAATAGATGAATGGAGTGGCGCGCGCTTGTAATCCCAGCATTTGGGAGGTTGAGACCGGAGGATCCGGGTTCGCGGCCAGCCTCAGCTACCTAGTGAGGCACTCCGCAACTTAGTGAGACTCGGTTTCAAAATAAAGAATAAAAAAATAGGGCTGGAGGTATAGCTCGGAGGTAGAATGCCCTGACTTCAATCCCCAGTACCGCAAAAAATAAATAAATAAATAAAATTACGGGATATACACACAAAGGAATTCTACTCAGCTAGAGAATAATTTGGATACAAGAGGGACTTTAGATAATGGAGAAGACATCTTCCTCAGTGGAGCAATGGAATATTAATGAAGGAAACACTTCTATTGATATTATGTATATATGTGAAAATATTAATGCCAATTTCAATACCATGTATGGGAAAGGAGAGGGAGTGGAAAAGGTGCCACAGGGAAGCTCACCAATTGCTATGTGCATGTATATTCCTATCTCTTTGAACTACATTATGATATGAGACTAAAATGCACCAATTAAAATATATAATAAAGAAAAAAATCATTTGTTCAATTTTGCATATTTGCATAATTTCTAAAGTTTTTTGTTGTTGACTTCTAGTTTTACTCATTGTGATTTGCTATAATATAGGATATAATTTCAACTATTTTTAATCTTATAAAACTATTTTGTGCTTAACATATGGTCATTTATAGAGAGAATTCCATGTGTGGGTGAAAAGAATATGTATTCTGAAACTGTTTGATTGAAAATTCTTTAAATGTGATAGGTCTATTTGATCTGTGGTATAGTTTTACTGTATTACTTGTTTGTGGAATTTATTGCTTGGATTCTGTCTGTTGATGGAGGCATGGTGTTGAAGAATCCAACTATTATTTTGTTAGGGATTGTCTTCCTGTTTATGTCTAATAGTGTCTGCTTTATAAAATCGGATGCACCAAAATTTGGTGTATAGAGATTTACAATTGTTTTATCTTGTTGAATTTATACTTTCAACATTAACTTATTGATTTCTGCTTAGTTTTTATGTTAATATCTCTTTTTCAGATATAAGTAAAGATACTTTTTATTTTATTTTATTTTGTATTGTTGCATTGTAATCATACATCTTTGTTAGGTACAAGCTGGTAAAGGCATACATGCACACATCTCTCACTTAACTCTTCCCCTATTCCTGCCCCACTCCCTCTTGCTCTCTTCTGCTCAAGTTCAGTTTAGTGATTGACTTTGATATGTTTGTGAAAATACATCATGTGCATTAGGGTGTTTCCCTCCCCCCATCACCTTCAGTTAAGTCACCTTCTTTGCTCATCTAAGATTTCTCCTTCTTAGCTGGGCGTGGTGGTGCACGTTTGTAATTCCAGCATTTGGGAGCCTGAGACCAGAGGATCCGGGTTCAGAGCTTGCCTCAGCTACTTAGTGAGGCACTCTGCAACTTAGTGAGACCCTGTTTCAAAATAAAGAATAAAAAATAGGGCTGGGGGTATAGCTCGGAGGTAGAATGCCCCTGAGTTCAATCCCCAGTACCAGAAAAAAAAAGATTTTTCCTTCTTTGTCTAGAGTTCCTCTTATGTCCCACTTTCTCCCTAGCTTCCTGCATATTAGGGAAAGCATATGATTTTTTACTTTTTGTCACTGACTAATCTCATTTAGCATAATGTTTTCAAGTCAAATCCATTTTCCAGCTAATGACATGATGTTCTTCTTTATGGCTGAGTAAACTTCCATTGTGTACACATCACGTAATTTTGTAATCCATTCATCTGTTGATGGACATCTTGGCTGGTTCCATAGTCTGGCTATTGTGAATTGTGTAGCTATAAACATAGATACCCATGCATTGGTCTGATAGTTTGGTTTCCATTCTTTTGGGTAGATACCCAGAAGTGGTATTGCTGGATCATATGGTAGGTTCATTTCCATTCGTCTAAGGATCCTCCATACTGTTTTCCAAACTGGTTGCACTAATCTGCAATCCTGCCAACAATGTATTAGGGCTCCCACTTCTCCACATCCTTGCCAGCATTTGTTGTTGTTTGGGTTTTTGATGATTGCCATTCTAATTGGGGTTAGGTGAAATCTCAAGGTAGTTTTTATTTGTATCACCCTGATTGCTAATGATGTTGAACATTTCCTCATACATTTATTGGCCATTTGTATTTCTTCTTTTGTGAAGTGTCTATGTAGATCATTTTCCTATTTTTGATTGGGTTATTTGTTTTCTTAGCTGTGAGTTTCTTGAATTCTCTGTATATTCTAGATATTAGTCCTCTTATCAGAGGAGTATCTGGCAAAAATCTCTCCCATTCTGTGGGCTTCCTGTTGAGGTTCTTGGTAGTTTCCTTTGCTGCACAGAAGCTCTTCAGTTTAATGCAATCCCATGTATTGATCTTCCTTTGAGTTTCTTGTGTCTTTGGGGTCTTGTTGAGAAAGTTTTTACCTGTGCCTATGTGTTGAAATGTTGGACTTATACCCTCTTCAAGTAGCTGCAAGGTCTCTGGCCTGACTTACAGATTTTTGATCCATCTTGAATTGACTCTTGTGCAGGGATAAAAAGTGGGGTTTATTTCCATTTTCCTGCATATAGTTATCCAGTTTTGTCAACACCATTTGTTAAAGAGGCTATCTTTTTTCCAGTGTATGTTTTTGGCTCCTTTGTCAAAAATCAATTGACTGTAAGTGTGTGGGTTTGTTTCTGAGTCTTCTATTCTGCTTCATTGGTCTATGTGTCTGTTTTTGTGCCAATACCATGCTTTTTTTTATTACTGTGGCTATGTAGTAACTTTGAAGTCAGGTATTGTGATGCCTCCTACATGGTTCTTGTTGCAAAGAATTACTTTGGCTATTATGGGCTTTTTGTTGTTCCAAATGAATTTAAGGACTGATTTTTCTATGTCTGTAAGGAGTAACCTTGGTAATTTCATGGCTATTGCATTGAATCTGTAGATCACTTTTGGGAGGACAGTCATTTTGATGATATTTATTCTACCTATCCAAGAGCATGGAAGATCTTTCCATCTTCTAAGATCTTCATCGATTTTTTTCAACTTTTTATAGTTTTCCTTATAGAGGTCTGCCGGGGACCAGCCCTCGAGGTAGTAGGATTGGGGGTCCTTCGATAGGTGTGGATTGAGACGATGTCATGAGAATATGCTCACACTGAATGCAGGCAAGAGGCATATCTGTTTATTGCTTGTTAGTAGCTGTTTTTTATCCTATCTTTTTTGCAGTGAGGCATATAGAACAGGAATTTTTACAGTCTTATTTTTCTAAAGATTGAGTAGGTACATCTTTAACTATAAAAGCCATTTCCCATGGTATTTGATGGGATTAAGAAAACAGTAAAGGTTTTTATTACTGTGGCTTGGTAGTAGAGTTTAAAGTCAGGTATTGTGATGCCTCCTGCATGATTTTTATTGCTAAGAACTACTTTGGCTATCCTGGGCTTTTTGTTTTTCCAGATGAATTTAAGGACTGATTTTTCTATGTCTGTGAGGAGCGTCCTTGGCAATTTCATGGGTATTGCATTGAATTTGTAGATCAGTT
>PVLC010026846.1:0-22355 GCA_004027655.1 Graphiurus murinus
GTTTTGACTTCTGTTTGCAGTAGTGTTTGTTCTTCTTTGCTTAGTTGTTTGCTTCCTGGAAATTATTGTTTCTCTGGTTCTGATGTTTACTTGTTAGTTCTTCTTTGTAGTTAATCTCTTTGAGTATTTTCTCTAGTCCTGGTTTGGAAGACATGAATGCTTTCAGTTTTTGTTTGTCATGGAAGGTTTTTATATCCCCTTCAATTTTGAGAGAGAGTTTTGCTGGGTAGGAGAATCTTGGCTGCAAGTTATTTTCTTTCAAAGTTTGGAATATGTTACTTCAGCCCCTCCTGGCTTTCATGACTTGGTTTGGGAGGTCTGGGGTGATTCTAATTGGTTTGCCTCTAAATGTTACTTGGCCTTTAACTTTTGTTGCCCTTAGGATTCTTTCCTTAGCTTCTACATTAGTGATCTTGATTATTATGTGGCGTGGTGAACCTCTTCTTTGGTCTTGTCTGAAGGGGGTTCTATATGTTTCCTGCACCTGTGTGTCAATTTCTCTTTCTATGTTTGGAAAATTCTCTGATATTACTTCTTTGAACAGGTTGTTTATTCCATTAGTTTCAACTTCTAATCCCTCTTCTATGCCTATTATTCTCAGATTAGCTCTTTTAAAATTGGCCCAGATCTCATCGATGTCGGATTCATACTGTCGAATTTTTTTTTCTAGATTATGTATAATGGATTCATTTTTGGAATGGTCATCTTCTAGGAGTGATATTCTGTTTTCCATATGGTCTAATCTATTGTTTATAGTTTGTATTGATGCCTTCACTTCTATTATTGCCTCTTTCACATCTTTCACTTCCCTCAAGCCTTCGCTATGATTCCTGCGCATGGTGTCATATTCTTTGTTTATTTGTTCCTTTATTTCTTTCCAGCTCTCTCTGCATTCTTTCTGGAAGTTTTGTATCGCTTCTATTATTAAAGATCTGAATTGTCCTTCTGGTTAGCTCTGCCAATCAGTGTCATTGAGTTCTGTAATTGTGGGGTCGTGTTGACTCATTGTTTCTTTGGTGTTTCTCCTTCTCATGGTTTCTCTGTTCTTAAATTTATAACTTTGCTGCTCTTGCATGCTTTCCCTGAATTTGTAGGTTTCTTATTTTTATTTTCTCTCTGTGAATGGTATCTTGTACTGAGTTGCAATTACTCTGGTATTTCTTCTGCCTGCTCTTTTGGTGTCTTTGGTGGGTTTCAGGTGTTGACTTCTAGGATCTAGCAAAAGCTAAAAAGCAACCAATTCTCCGAACAAACATACATAAATTGAAGCAATGCAAAGTGAAAACAGAGTAAAAATGGAACAAAACAAAGCAAAAAAAAAAAAAAAAAAAAAAAAAAAAAAAAAAAAAAAAAAAAAAAAAAAAAAAAAAAAAAAAAAAAAAAAAAAAAAAAAAAAAAAAAAAAAAACCCAGAAAACAAGAAACGTCAGCAGGAAGCAAAATAAAAATCCCTGCAAGTTTGTAAGAACAGACCTTGTTTGACCTCTGCAGATCTTTTGGGCAGATTTCTGCTGCTGTGGGCGGCCGACAAGATGGCGGCTGCGCATGCGCCGGCTCCCCCGTTCTCCCTGGTCTGCTCCTTAGATTCCAGCCAGCTGCCCGTTTCTTTACTCACTTTTGAGCTGATTTGCTTCTCCTTCCTTCTGTCAAGAAGCTGTTCCTGCGGCAGTTTTGATTCAAGCTCTGAAGTGCAGTTATCTCTGCTCTGGCTCTGTGGGGAGAGGTGAGCTGGGATGGTCCTGCATGGGCTTAAGCTGGTCATGACCACGCGTTCTGGTCTCTGTTGAAGGTGCCTCGAAATGCTGCCTGGCTAGGATGAGGAGTTCAGGAGTCGCTCACTCCACCTCTGGCCAGTGGGGTGCAGAGGGTTGTTGTATATTTCTTTCTTAGTAGACTCCATGCCGGGGGCCGGCTCAATGGTGGCTTCCGCTTGGCGGCATGGTGCCATGGAGACAGGCTTCTTTTCTCTCCCTGGTTGGCCTTCCGGGTTTTGCTCAGCTGTATTCCAGTTTTCGCAGCGTTTTTCACCCTTTTGTTGCTTTTTTCTTCTTTCAAAAAGCTGGTTCCAGGACTGATTTGAATCGAGGTGACAGTGCCTCTTGAGACATGTCTCACTCCATGGCCATCTTCCCGGAAGTCCCAAATCCAAATATTTTAGATGATGATGATGATTGTGGTGGTGATGATGGTGATGGACTGGGGATGTAACCCAGGGGCATTGTACCTCCAAGCGACACCCTAAGCCCTATCTTATTTTATTTTTGAAACAAGACTACAGAAGTTTTCTAAGAATCTCACTACATTGCTGAGGCTGTTCTCAAACCTGTGACAATCCTGTTTTAGCCTTCCAAATACTGAGATTATAGTTGTGCACTACCACACCGCCTTGAATCCAAGTATTTTAGTCATTGCCTCCAGATCATCCTACCCATCCCATTTCCTAGTTCTTCCAGTTCCTTTACTGAGGGTTGGGTGAGCAGACCCTAAACCATTATCTAACTTGTAAGCATTTTTTATTTTAATTGAGAGATCCATTGAATTCAGCCCTTGTTGAAGTCTTTTTCATTCTTATGGTTTGTGGGTGTCCTAGCCAGAGATAGTTTTTTAATCTCAAGCTATAAAATATCGCACCAATACCTTATTAGTGATCCTACCGATTTGTTCTTTTTTTTTTTTTTTTAACATTCATGAAACAATTCCAGAAGGCTGAGCACCACATCTTTCTCCCTTTATAACACCCCCTCCTGTAGTCTCACTTTCCTTCCTTCCCTCCTTCCTTTCTTCCTTCCTTTTTTCCTTCTTTCCCTTTTACCTCCCTCCCTCCCTTCCTTCAATAGAACCTAGGGGCACTCAACAACTGAACTACATTCTCAGTCCTTTTTATTTTTTTACTATTTGAATTTCTGAGACAAGGTCTTGTTAAATTGCCCAGGCTAGTCTTCAGCCTGTGATCCTCCTGCCTCAGCCTCCCAGGTAATTTGGATTACAATTGTGTACCCCTATGTTCAACAACATAACCTTTCTTTTGTATAGTGTGAGCATTTTTGCCTGCAGTTAATCCCATGCATAATAAATGAGGTCACTGCCTCTTGAATATACTTTCTTTTTCTAAAAAAAAAAATACTTTTATTAGTGCATTACAATTGTACATCACAGCAAGGCTCAATGTAATACAAACATACATACGCACAACTCTTGGTGTATTTCCTTGAGTTCTTTCTAGCAATATAAATCATAAGGAGCCCAAATTTTGGGAGTGCCCCAAATCATAGCATCTTTAGTAGTTTGGGTCAGCAGTATCAAATTATATGTGTCCCTGTTTTTGATTGAGGTGGTGGTTTTCAGGGTGTGATTCCTTAGGTCAAAACTTTATTAATGTGAACTTTATTATATGTCAATTTAAACTGCTATAAAAGGTAAATTTGTCACTTAACTTTACCCTTATCATTCCTGCTGCCTCAAAAAGATGGTTCCAACTTAGCCACCATCATGCTTATGCATAAGTATCAATGGATGTGGGACAACAGCACGTGTGTGCACAGAATTTGGGAGACTCCAAACCCACAGACACAACTTCCTGAACTTCCTTTTCCATACCAGGTATATTTGATTTGGGAGTCTATCAAGCCCATGCGACAAGTTAGTTAGGCAGTCTGCTGAATTCTGGAATTCCACAGGACACATGGCCTTGTTCTGGCTATAGGCATAACTTCCATGCTTCAGCAAAGCCTCATGATTTGCAGGATAGTTTAATATAAACAATCTAAAAGAACCAGGATATGATGCTGAAGTCATTTCTAAATCAGTAATCAGTACATAGCAAACCCTTTCAGGACCCTCATTTATCTTGTAGGGAGTACATTTGATCACTCGATATTTGTGACAGATTCTGGCCAGGGTCAAAACTTCTTCTGGGATCCCTAAGGAGGGGAGAATAAATTAGAGGGCCATGGTTGCCCTTTCAAATAATATCTAAAGGGCCATTATGTGAAAATATTCTCTCTGCAATCTAATTCTTGCCTCAGCCAAGTCAATTTAGAAAAACCATACTGGTGGTAGCCAGCTCAGTAATGCTGCCCAAACAATAAAAAGCTTATAGTTTTGAGTCAGTCCCAGGCTGTGCTGCCTCTACAGAAACAGATGTTCTCCTGTGTGAAAACAGCCACTTGCCCATGGACAAAGCTTCTGTATGCTGGGAGAGGACACAGATGAGTGTAGGGTTGATATTTTTCTATAATGATATGACAGTACATAGCTCCTCAGCTATGTACTGAGGACCTACTTAGGTCCCGTGGACCTTCCTCTATACGCAAGCCCCTGTCTAACATCCCTGCAAGTGTGAGCTGACATAGTTGTTTCCTTCACACCAATCGAGTATGACAAAGACGATGGGTTGCCACTGCTGTGATGAGGTCACTTAATATAGCTAGTAGCTGATGCTTTCTCTTTCTGGCTTTGGCAGACATGTTGCTTTGTTGGGGAGACCTGTGTGACCAAGAATTGAGGGCAACATCAGGCAGCTAGCTGGAAGCTGAGACCCTCAATCCAACAGTCCAGACAAAACAGGAAACTCCTCCTTCCACAGTGCAGACTTCTTAAGGAACACAGTCTCATGAGAAACCCTAAAGGAAAACACCCAGTTAAGCTGTGAGCAGATCCTCAACTCTGAAAACTGTGTTATGGTTTGGCTCTAGAATACCCACCCACCCCCCAAAAAAACTCATGTGTTGAAAGCAGGGTCTCAATGCAGTAAGATTCAGAAGTAGGGGCATGCCTAGGAAAGGTGGGTCACTGAGGGTGTGTCCTTGAGACACAACAATTATATTTGGCCTCCTCAATGCATCTATATTTTATCTTTTATCCAATCTATAAAGAATAATATAACAATAGAGCCTCTTGGAATACAAATAAACACATCCCTCAAAAACAAAGGCATCAAGATTTCAAATTATTGTGCTCATTGCTAAGTATAGGTAGATACAGAAAAAGAAAATAGCCGGGCGTGGTGGCGCACGCTTGTAATCCCAGCATTTGGGAGGCTGAGACCGGAGGATCCGGGTTCGCGGCCAGCCTCAGCTACCTAGTGAGGTACTCCGCAACTTAGTGAGACTCTGTTTCAAAATAAAGAATAAAAAATAGGGCTGGGGGTGTAGCTCGGAGGTAGAATGCCCCTGAGTTCAATCCCCAGTACCGCAAAAAAAAAAAAAAAAAAAAAAAAAAAAAAAGAAAAAGAAAATAAATTCACCTTCTAGCATTAGATTATTTCTAGATTTAAACTTTGAAGTCATGAGCTTATCTCACCCTGCCCTCCCTTTTTCCTCCCTCTCTCTCCTCTCCTTGCCTCCCTCCCTGCTTCCCAGTTGCCATGAGTTGAGCAACTTTCCTCCGCCAGGCCCTGCTGCCATGATGTTTCTGCCTTGGAGCAGGCCGACCATGGACAAAACCTCTGAAACATGAGCCAAGTGAACCTTTCCTCTTCCATGTGGTTCTCATCGGGTACCATGGTCACAGTGAGGCAAAGCTGTCTACGACAAGTGGTAAGATAATAAACCTGTTTCTTCAGACGTTAGATGTGTCAGAACTTGTCAGGCAGGAATACATAACTAACGTAGATGCGGTCTCTGATAAAAATAGAGGGACATTTTGATTTTTTGTTTCCTTTGCTCATTCTGGTGGTTATTTTCTCTTTGACTTGGAAAATAAACATGTTCATGAAAAAGAGCATGACTTGAGGTAAATTGTACAAAACGTAAAACTTTCTTAGGTCAAAGGAAAACAAAAGAGACATTATACAATACCACATAGAGTAAAAATTATTGCTATAAACTTGGCTCCAAGTAATTAGAGCATTGAACATTGAATAGGACCTGGGTCTGCTCATGAAATTCAACCTTTCACATTGGTTGTGAGCAAAGAACAGTAGGCTCAACTCCACATTGGATTTAGGCAGGGAATCTTTGTAGAGAGGGCATATTGTGACAAAATGAGGAAGGACACTTGCCCATGGTGAAAGAGGTGAGGGAAAGGGAGGGTGGGAAGGAATGGACTCAGGCTGAAGTATAGCATACACTGGATCCTGTTAGGGACTTTGGCTTACTGAAGGATTTGAGTTTTGTAATTAAAAGCATAGATTTCATAGACTTGGTGATTTAAAACTGCCACACATGTTGTGTTGTGAGCAGGAGGAGGTTGATTTAAGGGAAATAAGAAGTAAAGTCCATTTGTTACACAAAGTAAACAAAGAAGCATCTCTATAGTGAACTAGAAAAAACACACCTAACAAATGAAGATATATGGGGAAAACAATTATATTTGGTATCCTGCATGCATCTTTACTTTATCTTTTATCCAATCTGTAAGAAATAATATAACAATAGTGGTCTCTTGGAATATAAACAAATACATCCCTTAAAAACAAATGCATCAAGATTTCAAATTACTGTCCTCTTTACTAAGTATAGATAGATACACAGAAAGAATGCATAGATCAATAAATTCACCCTCTAGTATTAGATTATTTTGATATTTAAACCTTGAAGTTCAATGAGCTTATACATTTAAAAGATATTAAAGTCTGGTATTTTCTATCAATTGTAAATTTGAATATTTTTGTTTAACCATAATCTTTTGTGGGATTTTTAAAAAGATATCAGGTTAGCATGGAAATTGAATTTCCTTTCTACTTTTTATTACTTCTCCTATTCTGATGGAAATTGACAAAATAAGTTCAGAATAGGGTCAGAATATATGTATTCTTAAATTAGGGCTAATAGGAAGTAAAATGACATAATTTTGAGAATTTTATGGTAGATATAATAGAGACAAGATCATTTTGAACTAGAATGTAAGAGTAACCTAGCAACTCTCCCTTTTTTGATGAAATCATGTCATGTCATTCTCTAGATATAACCAGAAAGTATTCTCTAAGATACTTAATGATTTTTTTAAAAAAGAAAATTTGTAGCCTAGGGTATAGGGAAAATAGCCAAATAATAAACATTTCCTCTAGAATTCTGTTTGTCATTGAATACCATAAGCATTTCGTAATTCATTCAAATTATTATTTGCTGAATTATTTAAATATTAGGAATATTAATCTATATAAATTCATACATTAAAATATACACATGTAAAATATATATATTTATTTTATAATAAGACTATATGAATGTACTTGTATAGAATATGCATATATTAAAATACATTAATGTATTATGAACAGATAATATATTTTAAGGTAAATATATATATTGTTTAGATATTGGACATAATTCTCAATATATTAGTGAAGTGGCCATGGAGACAAAGTTACAGAGTTAGGTTTATGAAGAATCGAAAAGCTAAAGATATTACCTGGGAAGGAAGAAACATTTTTTTTTTTTAAAAAAAGAGAAATAATAGGCAAAATTTTAGGCAGAGAAAAATAAATGAGGTATTTACAAATATCTCTCCTGCTTCTACACTTACAGTTTCTCTGTTAACTCTGAACACACCAAGGATAAATATTATTGAAGATAATTACTTGCTGTGGGAGATGATATGGATATTTTTCCCCCTCAAAACAAACAACAGCCTATTCCATTCAGTCACATAATTTCTGAAACCTCATTCTGATATTTTTCCCAAGTGAGTCAAAATCTTAGGAGGAGGTATCCTACTTATCAAAAAAAAAAAAACTTAGGATGCAGGTCACTGACTTAAATTAATCCTCCAGATCCCCCCCCCCCCAAATGACTCTCAAGAGTATAAAACTGAGGTCAGTATCCTCCACATAATTCTGAAATAGAAAACTCACTCCAGAGGAATAACTGATTTCCTGTACAATAGGAAGAAAGTGGATTAGGTTTTAAGGTAAATATTTTCCTCCCCCATAAGTGTATCTCTTGTAATTATAGTTGTTTCTATGACAACTTCTATCAGTCTTGAGGACCTGATACTCCTCAAATGCAAATTTTTAAAAGTAAAGCTACTATACATTCTTCTGAAAGGAAAAAAAAAAAAAACAACAACCACAAAAGCCATATAAGTAATGGGATGTCAAGATAAATTATTTTTCCTCATGATGTTGCCAAATTACCTTTCCATATTTCATGATCATTCAGAAATGAATTGATTGAGCTCTGTTTTGCCTTTTCTGAAACAGATAGCATGGGTATGTCAAGTAATTTAGAGTCCTTTGGAATGATCCAGAGGTATTGATTACTTCTAGTGCTGTAAATAACTAAATACAAGAGAGGCATAGAGGCACATGCCTGTAATTGCAGTTACTTGGGAGGCTGAGGCAGGAAGATTCCAGGTTTGAGGCCAGCCTGGGCAATTTAATGAGACCCAGGTTTAAAATTAAAAAAAATAAGCAAACCAAAAGGGCTGGGAAAGACAAAAGAAACAAATAGAGTGCAAAGTGCCATTTCTTTATGATAGCATAGATATTGTAAGAATTGAAAAATCAATAGTACAGAATTCTTGGTATTTGGATATTGATTCTACCTATATTTTATTAAAATAAAGATAGGCTTCTTCCAACACATAAAGAGTAAAAATAGCAAAGGTAATCATTAGCAAATTCAACTATGTTGGATTGAGAATTTCTTTTATTCACAATTAGTACTACAATTGCTTTTTAAAAGTTGGATAAAATCAAATGTCTCTAAGGATGTGAAGCAACAACAGTTCTTGTTTACTATTTGTACAAGTGTTTATTCAGACAAACATTTTGAAAAGTCATTTGATACAATAAGATTAATGAACAAGTATTTCACATTGCATGTAAGAAAATACAGGTGAAAGATCGAGAAGCGAGATTTGTTTTCTATTTTTTATAGATCATTAGTTTCCTCTGAAAAATAGATTTTAGTTACATAAACACGTGAAGAGACTAGTATGACCATTTGAATTGTCTTCATGCCACAAATAATAAAGTGACATATCCCACAGCACTTTGACGTTTTGGAGACCATTTTAGGTTTAGAGGTATGAACCTTGGGACAAAAGAGGGAAAGAGTATTACAACATATACTTTCATAATGTAGAAAATAGATATTCAATTAGCACCAAAAAACAAACTAAGCAATACAAAATATTTTGAGCTTGGAATTTCCTGGTGCCAGAAGTCAGAGCTAGAAAATGGGGATGTATAAAAGTAACATTGTGTAGTTCAACACTTTGTATAATACCTGAATTTCACTGAGAGAAAAGAATGGGTTTAAGGGTAAAAAGATTTAATGAAAGGAAATTATGAATACTTTCTTATAAAAATGTCTACTTCCCTAATAGTATTTAGAAAATAATTTAAAAACATAAGTATATTTACTGAGTCAGGAGCCATGACACAAGCTTATAATCCCAGTACTTGGGATGCTGAGATAGGAAAATCACAGGTTTGAGGCCAGTGTGTGGTAACTTAGGGAGACCCTGTTTCAAAACAGGAAATAAAAACATCTAGGGGTATGGGTGTATAGCTCAGAGGTAGAACACCCCTCCCCAGCACTCCTTCAAAAAATGAAGAAGACGAAAAAGAAAGAAAAATAAATCTCCCTAGTGACTGATAAATTATGAAATCATTTTTATTCAAATCAGTAAAATTCTGAAATTTTAAAAAGAATTTGTGGGGCCTTTTAAAGATGTTTAAACAGGACATTTTATAATATCGTGTCCCAGAAAATCAAATAAAATTAATGATTGATAATTATAGTTAATACCACATAGTAGTATCTAGCAATCACAATTAGCTACTGCAAAAACAGAATAATGTTAAATATCAGAATGAAATACACACATGAACCTATTAATTGCTTTCTGGTAAAATAAACCAGTATTTTATCTAACTTAAGGAAAGCAAATGTTACATGAGTGGAATAGCAGAATGTGGTAGCACACACATGTAATCCTAGTACTTGGGAGGCCGAGACAAGAGGATCACAAGTTCAAGACCAGCCTCAGCAACTTAGTGAGACTCTCAGCAACCTAGCTAGACCCTGTTTCAAAATTAAAAAATAAAAAGGGCTAGGGGTGTAGCTTGGAGGTAGGAAGCCCCTGGGTTCAATCCCCAGTACCACAATACATACATATGTACGTACATACATACATACATACATACATACAATACGTACATACATACATACATACATACCAAAGGTGAAATTTCTTCAGGCATGCTTTAAATTTAGAAGATCATTTAATCAATTTGTTTCCATAGAATTGATTTGAGTCCATATATCTGGTTTAATTGACATTCAGTGATCCCAAAAATCTCTTGAAAGAGCCAGGCAACTAGTTCTGCCATAGAATGTGTTATCTCTATATAGTGGTTACTTTCTTATATAAGCATCCATGAGGAAGACTTCTGTTGGTTCTTGCCCATGTCTATGCCATGCCTTGGGATACAAGCTTAAAGTTCTGACACATTCCTGGATAGCATTGCTCTATGAAGATGTGGAGCCTTTTCATAACCATTTTCCATAATACCGGGAAATAAAGGAATAGAAATAATCTTGGATGGTGGGCAGTCTATGAAGATAACCACCTGTCATTCCTTGCCTCTATTGACTTTCTGCTTTCAAGATATGTATTCCCTGGTCTCTTGGATCCAGGCTGGTCCCAATGACTTGCCTGATCAATGCAATGGAATAGGACGGGTTTTGGAAGCTAGTCCTAGAAATATGGCAGATTCACTTCAGTATTACCTGGAGAAAACCAGGTCCTGGGGGAAAGTGATGACCCTCCTGTAGACTTCCTAGCATGATCATCATGTTATTGTCTCAGTTAACATTCTACCTGCTATCATCCAAAACAACAGACCACACAAACTTAGAGGGAGAAATGTTTATTTGCTCACCATTTCTTGGATATTTCAGAGTTCAGTTTCAGTTTATGTGAGGCTCAGTCCACGGAGCCCAGGCCAAGAGCATGGCTGCAGGAAGGAGGGAGAGAGAGAGAGAGAGAGAGAGAGAGAGAGAGAGAGAGAAGACAAGGACTCCTCTAACATCGTGGAGGCCAGAAGCAAGAGAGAGAGAAAGCAAGGAGATTCAAAGACAAAAAACACAGTCCCCTAAGGCCACACCCCAGGGATTCACCTTTCCAGCCACACTCCATCTGCCTAGGTGACCACCCAGCAAATCTATTACTAAGAACTTATTGACTCATGAGATTACAACCCTCATGACTTGATTATATCAACGCTGAACCTTACTTAACACAGGAGCTCTTCAAGGGGCATTTTATACCTAATCACAACACTATGTTAGCTAGTTTGCTAGTCCAAATCACCCTGATCAAAAGCTTTCCTGGAGAGAAAAGATGACTCCTCAGCCCCCACCTGTTTCAGCCACTCTAGCTAAGGTGGCCTGATGTGTGAGTTTCCAACTTCAGCCAGTATCTGATGCCAACTACAACATATAAGGCATACCATGTGTCAACCAGCTAAATTCAGTTGACCCACATAGAAATACCTACATGGCAACTACTAATGAATTATCTTGCCTACACTGGGGCTGGTGGTTTGGTGCAACAATATATAATCAAACATTCCAACTTCAGATAGGAACACATAGCATTGTATCCTAGTCATTCAGCATTAAAAAAAATCTCCAAAAGTATCTTCTTGGCTCTGTTTCTTGTTGTTGCTCATCTAATTAGCACCTTGTAAATTATATGCTGCAGTGTCTTTCTTTCAGGCTCCATTTCTCGTGTAGGTGTATGTTTTCTGCAGGGCTGTCAGCTCAATGATGCTCCAAGCCTCTATGTTGAGTTTAGGCTGCAGCACACATTATTTTCTGGCACACTTTGATTATATTCCCTTTGCTGTCTGTCCCTGAACTATTTATAGTAAAAATTGATGCAGGGAAGGAAGCCAAAAAAACAAAAAGAGCCTGCAAATAATATCAAAGCGGAATATGTATTTATCTCTCTTGTCATATTAGCCATTAACAACACAATCTGTTGATTCTTTCTTAAGATGCATTTCCTCAAAATATACTACTGTTTTTCCTGGGCAAGACTGAAATATTGACTTTCATTTGCATTTTTCCTGATTACCAGTGAGGTTGAACATTTTCTTTCCACGTGCTTATTGCTTTCAGGTGAATTGCTCATACATATTTTGTGCATTATTGATTTTTAGGATTTCTTTATGCTGGCTACCTGAATAAGCTATAAAGATACTCCTTGTCTGTGTCATGTGTTTTGAATCTATTTATGATTTATTTATTGCATAGATGTGGCAGTATTTTCTTTATAATCATACTGCTTTGTTTCAGAAAAAAATCTTCTTTACTTTGCTATCCTAAGGATAATTACCTATATATTTTCTAGACATTTTATATTAGCTTTACTCATTGGGGTGTTTAGTATATGCCAGCTTGACTTTTGTATGTAACATGAGGAAGGGATATATTTTTTCTGTGGATGCTCAATTTTCCCATTAATGTTTAATAAAAAAATCACTTCCCAGTGATTTGTAATACCCCTTCCCCTTTTTCTACAAACCAGGTCTCCATGTACACCTGAGTCTATTGTTGGAGCTCAGTATTCTCTTATGTTTTTCTCTTCAGCTCTTTCTGCATTAATAGCATGCTTCATTAAAAGTTATTTTTAGTTTTTAGTTTGTTACCTCTCAGCATTTTTCTTTTGCTACTGTGAATGGAAGTCTTCAATTTTTTAATTATCTTTTGCAATTAATCATTGCTTGACTTTGGTGTATCAAAGAATGGCATATATAACCAAAAACATCAACGTGGATGTTAGACTGCCTGATTTTTAACCCCAACACCTGCTAGTGATGCATAATTCTTCCGGGTTTTGCATTTTGCAGTCTGAGGCTAAATTAACAAAAGTGATATGTTTAGGGTTCTATTATTAAATGACCTAAAAACCCTTCTAACTATATAATTTGCTAATTCTCTGAATGGCAGACATAGCATGAAGCAGCAAGCATTTCAGTGAAATGAAAAGAAAATGTTATGATTAATCTTGACACTTGAAAGAGAATTTTTCAAAATGATATAAGGTATTATTATATCATGATTTGTCCAGCAGAGGGACTAGGAGAAGGAGCATATTTAAATTTAAATTGAAAGATGTTGATTCTACTATATTGTGTCTCCCAGATTTCTCACTCCAGTTTTAGTATCTTTACTATAACTTTTTTTCCCCCTCATTCTGTATACATCTTCACACATTTTTTACTTGGTACTCTTCACTTTCGTAGAAAAAGGTTGTGCTTTTTTCAATTTAATCATTATTTCTCCAATTCTGATTGTTTTCATGATCATCATTAATCTGTTAACAAAATATTTCTGGCTCTTTGCCTTCAGGGCCCAGGGAAGGATTGTGTTTTCTCAAACTTTTATGTTTTATTGAAGTCATGTGACCATGACAACCCCTAGACAGAAGTAACCTGTGTCTCCTTGGAAAGAGCATTTAATTGTGAGTTTGAGACCCTCCAGAGATCTTTTTCCGTTGAGCAGAATTTGAAAGGATGGCTGCCTCATCAGCCTATATCCCTGCATGATAGAGCCACCTGCTGCCTGGAATAGGAGAAAATAAAACTATGCTGTCCAAAGCCACTGAAGTTTGGGGATTATTTATGCCTACACCTGGCTTATCCTGACTGTTATAAATAAAGATACTTAAAAGAAAGGGTCTGCTGTAATAAAAACTAATATATGTAGTAATGATAGAACAGTTAATTGGCAGATGGGCTGTAAGCTAATTCTCAAGCCTCTAACAACGTCTATTCATCCTATACCATGATGAAAATTTTTTGAAAACCATAGCCTGACATGAGTTGAGAGGCTAAAAAAATATAGAGGCTACACAGACTTGTA
This sequence comes from Graphiurus murinus, assembly GCA_004027655.1. NCBI lineage: Eukaryota > Metazoa > Chordata > Mammalia > Rodentia > Gliridae > Graphiurus > Graphiurus murinus. The sequence goes on from PVLC010026846.1 coordinate 13,823, forward strand.
GGGTTAGAAGAGGCAACTGCTTCTTAACTGGGAAGAGACAAAGCTCAGGAGGCTTTTTTCTTCTATAAAAGAGACCTGGAGGCCATGCAGTTAGCATCCAAGCAAGGATATGATTTTTTCCCACCCTTACATTTTCTAAATGCATTTAAAAGGCAACTTATGAAAAAAATGGAGCGGGGTGGATTCTGGAGGTTGAACCTGGAGTTATTCTACCATTGAGCTATGAACCAAGTCCTTTTTAATTTTTTTTTAAATTTTGAACCAGGAGATTGGGTATGATGGTATATGCCTATAAACCCAGTACTTGGGAGTCTGAAACAGGAGGATCCCAGGTCCGAAGCCAGACTTGGCAATTTAGTGAGACGTTCAGCAACTTAGCAAGACCCTTTTTCCAAATAGGTCTGAGGGTGTAGCTCAGAGGTAGAATGCCCTCTGAGGTTCAATCCCCACCAACACACACACACACACACACACACACACACACACACACACACACACACACTAATCCAGGATCTTGCTAAGTTATTAGCTGGTGCAGTCCTCAAACCTGTGATCCTCCTATTTCTGCCTCCTTAAAATTATAGATACATGCCACTGCTCCCTGCTAACTTATGAATTGTTTGAGGCTCTGTGTGTGTGTGTGTGTGTGTGTGTGTGTGTATTACACAATTCCATTGATTTTGTACAAGTTCTTTCTATAGTGTCATGCTTTTAATGTTTTATCTATTTTATTTATTTACTTTTCTTTCCTTGTTGATGTATTATGGTTATACATAATAGTAGAATTCATTGTGACATGCATGCTTACATTTTGATGATGGTGATGATGATAGTGGTGCTGAGATGGTACCTCGGGCCTTGGACATGTTAGGTGAGCTCTTTGCCACTGAGCTATATCCCTAGTCCATACTTTTAGATGAGTCATTTCATTTAGATCCCAAACTGGTTTGGCCACATCTACAGCACATACTTTCTCAGAAAAAAATTTTTTTCTGATTAAATGTATTTCTAAAGAAGCCTCAAACAATATTTTTACATGCTTAATTTATTGGATTTTCCTACTCCTAAAAGGCTGTCTGTCTTTGTTTATTGTTGTAAATAATTCTGTTTATTTCCCATCCAAACTTGTGTGATTCCTTCTGGCAACAAATTGATTTTATTCAGTAGTTACTCAGAATTTTTCACATGGGGCAATGCTGATTTTCAGAGACATTCACATCATCTTAATAACAAAATCCATATCTAAACAAGTATTTTGCTACATCCTGAGCCTGAGGGCTACTCATATTGGATATTGCAATTTCCTATAGTACCCTGGGTGAATGTATTATATCACTTTCTTTGTCAAAAAATTCACGGCAATAAGTCTCGAAAACAATCATATATCTGAAATAACACTCAATTTCACTTTTGAAAAAATTATCTGTGGTATTGAGACCTTAAGGCGACATTCAATAACTTGTGCCCCTTCATGTTGATGACCTCTACAATTTATATCTCCTGAGTGTATATAGAATCTGTACTTTGATTCAAGCCAATAGAATATGGTAAAGATTAATGAACTTTGCCAGTGTAATTAAGGTCTCAGATTGATTTATTAGCTGGGCATAGTGGTGAATGCCTGTAATCCCAGTACTTGGGAGGTTGAGACAGGAGGATCACAGGTTTGCAGCCAGCCTCAGCAACTTAGCAAGACCCTGTTTCAAAATAAAAAATAGAGATGTGGTTAGAACTCAGAGGTAGAATGCCCCTAGGTCCAATCACCAGTACCAAAAATAAAATAAAATACAAAAATAGGGCTGGGGGTGTAACTCAGAGGTAGGATGCCCTTGGGTTCAATCTCCATACCACACACACAAAAAGACTTAATCTTTATCCTAGGCTTTCAACATTTTGACAATGATAAGTTTAGGTGTAAATAACTACATTTATCCTATTTAGGATTTTATTAACATGTTGGCTGTGCAAATTTATATTTTTCATTTGAGTTGCCAAATTTTGGGTCCTTATTTCTCTGACTGCCTTTTCTACTACGCTTTCTTCTCTCTTGTGACAGTACAAGTATGCCTATATGAGTGTACTAAGGACCCTCACCTCCCACTACGTATCTCTGATTCTCTGTTTACTTTTCCTTATTCCTTTTTGTCCCCATTATTCAGATCCCACAATCTTTATTGCTATGTCTTTTAAGTTCGGCAGTTCTTCCTTCTGCCAGCTCAAATATATTGTGGAGCTCTTTTAGGAAGTTTTTAATTTCCGTTGTTATTCTCTTTAAGTCCAGAAGCTCCATTTGTGTCTCTTCTGCATGCTCCTTCTCTTTATTGTTATTTTCTGCTTTATGAGGCATCATTGTCTCATCTCCTTTTGATTCTTTAAGTTTGGTTTTCTCCTGTTCTTTTAATACGCTTACTCCTGCGCCTTTTCAAAGGAGTTGGTTGTCTACATTTTTCCTGTCTGTGACTCCCGCTTTCTGCATTTTCTATTTCTCAGATTATCTAAAATCTGGACATTGTAAATAATGTAATTTAGTCATTCTGGATAGTGATGGCTCATTCTCCCAGGGGTACTTGATTTTTTTTATTAGTTATTTAGTCATTTATATATTGTTTAATGAATTGTCATGCCTAACTTTATGATGTCGATTTTCCCTGAAGTTCTTAGCCTCTGATGTCTGTGCTCAGATTATTTTAAATGTTTGTGTTTTCTCTGAAAGGTGTTGGTGTCAAATGCTGCCTTGGCTTTATCTCTGGGCTAGCTGAAGCCATGCTTTATTCAAAGGTTGTGCTTAAGCCTTCTTGGCCACATTTTAGCCTTTACTATCTGATGATATATATATATATATATATATATATATATATATATATATATATATATATATATATATATATATATATATGATGAGTTTAAGGCTTAGAAGCTGCTCTGATAGTTCCAAGAGTTTTTTTTTTTCCCCCATGTCAACATAGGGACTAGTAGCTCAGATTTCCTTCTCCAGTCCCTCCTATAAGGGTTGGAAATGCACATGGTATTTCAGCGTGTTAAGGACTATTGTGTTATTTATCTATCTATTTATTTACTTTTGTGATACTAGGAATTGAACCCAGGGGCATTCTACCTCTAAGCTATACCCCCAGCCATATTTTATACCTTATTTTGAAACAGGGCATTATTTAATTGTGGAGAGTCTCACTAAGTTGCTGAGGCTGACCATAAACCTGTAATCCTCCTGTTTCAGCCTCCCAAGTACTGGGATTACAGGCATGCACCACTGTGCCCGGCTGTGTTTTTAGTTTTAAACCAAGCTTTCTTGGAGTTTCCTCTGGGTCAAAACTACTCATTCTTTATCCAGTAGTATATTTTGTTGTTCTTTTATTTGTTTGTTTGTGGTACTGGGGATTGAAATCCGGGGCATTCTAGCTCCAAGCTACACCCACAGCCCTATTTCATTTTTTAATTTTGAAACAGGGTCTCACTAAGTTGCTGAGGGTCTTACTAAGTTGCTGAGACTGGCCTCAAACATGCAATCTCCTTTCTCAGCCTCCCATGAACCATGATTACAGGTATGCACCACCAAGCCCAGCTTCAGCCAGCATTTGAGTCAGATCCTGTGCTTAATCCCTTAATGATGGTGAAGTTTCTGCCACTTGTGGATGGACCCATGTGTGACTTGGTGAATGTGTTCAAGTCCATCTCACATGATCTTCTGTTTGATCCTTCATAGTTGCAGCCTCACACTTATATATAGCCTTGCTTCCTACGAACCCAGGAACGCAGGGTGGCTCTTATTGGCTATCTCTCTCTACCATTTCATTTGTTGCTGTAATTATTGTGGAGCTATGGACTATACTTCCCCTTAATCATTCTACACCAAAATCTACTCAGTTTTGACAGTGTCTGTAGGCACGTATTTTTCCAAATAAAGTCAATCCCATTGGGCACAGGTGCAGAATTTCTCATCTCTCCAGTGTGAATAGATTTGTGAATATTTCCATCAGAGTGACACCTTGCTCTTAAATGTAGGTGCTTGGTAACTGGTAGCTATTCTTCTTGGCTTTCTCCCTTATCATGGAAATCCTGGCTTAAGAGCAAGATGGAGCAAGGACAATTATTGTCCAACATTCTTGGCCCACTATTCTTGGAGTAGAGTTTCCATCCTTTGCAGGAGAAGGTAGTTTATCCTCATCAAATCCTCTTAGGAACAGAACATGTGCAAGAAAGAGCTGGAGAATATGAAGTAGGTTGATGACCTAGTCTTATCTGTGAGCTGGGAGAAGAAGGAACCCTATATTTTCAATGTTTTACACTATATAGGGTAATACTATATATCATTACTACATAAGAGAATACAATGTATCATTACCACATAGGGTAATACTGTCACACTGAGCTGGGGACATTAAGAGGAAATGAGTAAGTCCTTTAAGTCCTTCCTGGCTTAAATTTTTACTGTACTTATCAAGATTTAGTAGATTCTCTTGAATAAATCTTACTCTATTTGCTGTATACATTCTGAACCATTTTTAGAGCCCTTAAGAGATTTTTTAAATAATTTCCCCTCCGGGTAAATGATTGTTTTGTTGGAAAGTCTGCTGGGCTCTGTCATTCTGGAAGTTGATTCCTCTCATTGGGTTTTGTGTCCATAATTTCACGTTTATGCCAAGAACTTCCTAGTATCAATCTACCATCCAATTTTCAGAAAAACATATAACTAAGTCTCATTACACTTTAATAAAATGTAAAGAATATGTCAAAAATGAGTTTGAAATATTGTAAAAGAGGAATTCAGCATACTCAGAAAGGGATCTGAACATTGTAACAAGTTATGAAGAAACTATCATTCAAATGAAGTGGCAGGAAGGTAACCAAGGATTTTTGGAAACTGGTATTTTCTGGATGTGTGTAATTTTTTAAATATATTGATAATAGATGTAATATAGTTGCTGCTTGTAGTTATGTTAGTGTTTACAGTTTTTAAATTGTAATGATACCTAGAGGCAATGACATCCTGTGATTAGCGCACCTAGCACCGTGACCATGGTTTCTATAAACTATGACCCACTGAAAAGATCTGATATTCTTGGGCAAATGGATGATTTCAGAGTTGGGGTAGGGCAGGTGCAAGATAAGGCTGTAATATTTTGTTATGCCCTCAAATAAAATAGTGCTTACCATGAGAAAGTGTCAGAAGCCAGCATGAAGAGGGGATTCCTCTGGCAAAGTCTAGGACAAACTGAGCAGTGACATAATGATATTAGCATAATATTCATAGAATAAAATAATAAACATGCTTGAATTAATGGTAGAAATGAGAAATGAGAAAGCTCTTGTGTATAGTAGGAGACCAACTAGTAATTAGAGAACTCATGATTTATTATAAAATCACCTTCCTGTAACCATCATAGTAATGATTGATTCAGGCAAGAATTATTAATAGATGCAAAAATACTGGGTAAAATTTTAATGAGGAACAGAATATTTGCATAATTTCAAAGTATCTCCTTCAAATTACTTATTAATCACAACTGAAAAAAAAAAGTAACTTTATAGAGAAGAATTTTGGTTGACAACTCTTAATGAAGCGATCAACATAACATCAATAAAGAGACCAACTGACTCTTCCAGCATCAGGGCAGTGGTAATCCTGCTAAAAATGCACAAAATGCACAGCCCACCTCTAGCCATGAGCAAACACCAGGCAAACAGAATTTGAAGGACATTCTACAAAATAATCAGCCTGTGCTCTTTGAGAAATCTTGACGTCATGAAAAACAGCAATATGAAAATGCTTTCATACTCAAAGACAACAAAGGTACATAGCTTACTGGACTGTGACCACGGAAAAATGACTATGAAGGAAATTGTTAGGATAATTGGTGAAACTTCAATTTGAACTGTGGAATAATAAAACTATTATAAAGTATCTTTATCTTAATATAAATATTATGATTACAGAAGAGGAAATCCAAATTTTCACTAAAGCCATTCAGAAAGATCTATATACCGGGTGTGGTGTCACACATCCCCAGTACTTGGGAGGCTGAGTCAGGAGAATTGCAGGTTTGAGGCCAGCCTCAGCTTGCAAGGCCCTCATCAACTTAGTGATACCCTGTTTCAAAATAAAAAATAAAATATGGCAGGGAGTATAGTGGCTCAAAAGTATAAGGTCCCTGGGTTCAATCTCCAGTACCACCAAAAAAAAAAAAAAAAATATATATATATATATATATATATTTCTATTCATATGTATATATGAAATATATATGTATACAGTATATATACACAAGTATTATATAAACATATATACACATATAATGTCTATACATATATACATATATTCTATACATATATATGCCTTTGAAAAATTATAACAAATTATTCAAAAGGTACATAGTATTTGATCCAGAAATGCCATCACATTAGAGTTAATTTTTTTAAAATAAATGATAGAGTAATATCCATTTGCATGACTATTAGCTTACAGGTTTATTTTAATCAATGACTTTAAGTAGAAACAGCTTAAATTTCCCATAATAAAAGAATGGCTAAGGAAAGTACTTAATCAAGTTGATGTAATTTTACATATCCATTTGATATCATCATAAAATGTATGGGAATGGCAATAGTACTTATTTTAAAATCACTATATAAAAGTGTTGATGCTAACTGTACAAAATTAGTATGTGAGCTTGGAGTAGGAAGAAATTTCAAAACAATTTAAGTTGTGATGGAAAGCTGAACAACTTCCTTTATTCATGTGTAAGTGTTCTCTTATAAAATATGAATCCAAAAAAAATTGAGATCGGTCTTACAGTTGGGCAAAATCGCACTGCACATATTCTGAGCCTGTAGCCATTGGATTCAAGTGAATTCATTTTTATGGGCATTAAATGAAATGGAAACAATGATGGTTGTAGTGTTCAACCAATTTGGATTGAGGATGGATTACCCATTTGTTAAGGAAATTTAGCTTAAATTCTTCACTTACCGCACAGCCCACAGAAATCCCATAGTGAGTCTTTGAAAATACTACTCAAATTTCTTTTCTTTGGGGGGAGGGAGGAGATGGATAGAAAAACACTTCAAGTTTCTATATGCTTTGATATAACCAGGTTCCGTTGGAGTGTACTTTATGCTGTGAGGAACAAAACAAAGGCTTGGGCAAGTAATTGTTTTTTAACATACACACACACACACACACACACACACACACACACACACACACCCTCATTTGCAAACCACCATTATTATGGCCATGAGAACAAAGCCTAAGAGGAAAATAAATAAAGGGAAAAACCACTTTCTGAATTTATTAGGACATGAAAATATTAGAGTTGGGACAATTCTCCTAAGAAAATGTGAAAAAAAATGATAACAATTCTGTAATGGAGACTTAATATTGAATAAAATACTTGGTTAAATAGCCTCATGTTCAATCTCCTAAATTTATTGTTAGAACTTAAACCTGAATTTAGTATCCTAAATACAGGTTTTGAAAGTACTATCCAATCAATGGGCCTGTAAGCCCAGTACTTGAGAGGCTGAGATAGGAGGATTGCAGGCTCGAGGACAGCCTCAACAATTTAAAGAGACTTGCAGTAACATAGTGAAACCCTATTTCAGAAATAAAATATGGCTGAGGGTATAGCTTCATTTGCCAGCTTTAAGAGCACATCAGTAAAGAATTTCACTGAGTAGTTTGAGAAGTGGATGGTCCTGTGTTTCAGTGGTTGGGAAAGGGAACTCATGGCATATTCTGATTCAGGATTGCAAGCTAGCTCTCTGGGCAGAGAACGTGCATACAGAGATCTGTTTGTGATCAGACAAAACAAGTCATATTTTTCCTTGGTCAGGGAAGAGCCTTCTATGGGGTTCAATTCCAGTCTAGCATACAAGGAGGGTGTGTATGTTAGGAAAACACACACCATCCACCTGCTATGATCTCAGCACATAAAACAGAACACCTCTTTGACTAAATTGTGGGATTTTCCCACAGCGATCAATTTTCTGACATTAGTTGGATGTCCTGGAGTTCAATTAAATTGCCATACTCCCTGGGGTGTGTGTCAGATCCTAGAGATTAAAGACTCCGTCCCACAAGATTGTCCCCGCTCTCACTTCAAATGCCAATTCTAAGACTGAGCCTCCAGAATTTTTCATGGCTGGCTATGTGTCGGGGCCTAGCCCAGCCGGAAAGACCCCGCCTCTAGATGGCGCCTGGCAGAGTGCCAGAAGTGGCTACAGGTGGTATCATTCTAGGGCTGCGCCATGCCAGAGTGCATGCACCAGCACGCCCAACTCATGGCCGGCCCAGGTGAGAGCTGTATGAGACGCTTGGTGGCTTAGGCCCTGTGTGGCTTTAAGAGCCTCCACCTCTCGCATGTGAGAGAGAGGCTGGCTGGGTTGTTGCTGGAGTGGGTTGCTGGAGAAGTTCTGGGAGGAAAGGTTGTTGGTTGCTAGTGGAAGGTGGATTGCTGGAGAGAGGGGTTATTGGGAGTCTGTTGGAAAGGCACTATTTGGAGAGACGGCTTCTGTG
>PVLC010026847.1:0-22363 GCA_004027655.1 Graphiurus murinus
ATACTGGGGATTAAACCCAGGGCGTCACACATGCCAGGCAAGTGCTCTACCACTGAGCTACATCTGCATCCTCAGTTCTTATTCTTTTTTTTTGCAGTACTGAGGATTGAACTCAGGGCCATCTACCTCCGAGCTATACCCCCAGCCCTATATTTTATTCTTTATTTTGAAACCGGGTCTCGTTAAGTTGTGGAGTGCCTCACTAGGTAGCTGAGGCTGGCCGCGAACCCGGATCCTCCGGTCTCAGCCTCCCAAATGCTGGGATTGCAAGTGTGAGCCACCACTCCTGGCCTCAGTTCTTATTCTATTCTGTTCTGTTCTGTTCTGACAGGGTCTCACTAAGTTGCTCAAGCTGGCCTCAAACTTTCAATCTTCCCTCTTCAGCCTCTTGAGTGGCTGAGATTGCAGCTGTGTACCACCATGCCTGGCTTAATAAAATTCTGATGATAGTGATATTTCTTCATGACATACATTCATTTAGTATTCTGGTGCCTGGCTTTGTACTAGAGCTGTGGGTGAAGACAGACTCTGCCTTGTGAAGTTTTCAGTCTCATAAGTGAAATATACAGTGAACAATCATAAAAGTAAAGTTGTAATTATAGACTGATAGGCAGTAGGAAGAAAATATGAATGCAGTAAAAGATTATAACAGGGCCTCCTGATCTTGTTTGCTGGAGGATGTGTGAAAATGGAAAGCTTTTTTGAGGAAATAATCATGCAGAGATCTAAACGATATAGAAAATCATCAAGGCAAAGAGCTAGAGAAAAGAGTGGCACAAGGGAACTGCCTGTGTAAATGTCTTGAATCATGCAAGCATTTGGTAAATATGAGGAACTAAAGTCCAATGTAACTAAAGTATAGTGTACAAGAGCCACGTAAGACGAAGCTATAGAGATATACATAGGCCAGAAGTTAGGATTTGGGTTTTTACCCCTTAATCCTAATGGGAAACCATGGAATGTTTTTTAGAAAGGAAATAGTAGGACTAGATTTGCATTAAAGCTTTTTTTTTTTTTGGTCACCATTTATTTGAAGGATGAATTAGGATTAAGCCAAGCAACCACCTGCAGGCTTTGCAGAGAGCTGAATGGAGGAAGATGGTGGCTTGCACTAGAGGATTGACAAGTGGAAATGGGAGGGAAGTGGGTGGATTTAGAATATATTTTGCACATTAAATCTGCAGAACTTGTTGATAGATTTGGTGCATAGTTTGAGGGAGTAAGAGGTTGTCAAAGAAGAGCCCCAGGTTATGGGAATTAATATAATAAAAGGAAATGGTTTGAAGCCAGTTGGGAAAGTTAATGGTGTTTAGAATAGGTTTTGAATAACAAAAGGATTCAGAAAGTCTTTTTTTTTCTTGGGGGGAGGGTTGTACTGAGGATTGAACCCTGGAGCATTCTACCTCTGAGCTACACCCTTAGTCCTATTTTATTTTCTTTTTGAAACAGGGCCTTGCTAGGTTGATGAGAGTCTCACTGCTTGCTGAGGCTGTCCTTAAACCTGCAGTCCTCTTGTCTCAGCCTCCAAAGTACTGGGATTAAAGGCATGCACCACCACGTCTGGTTAGAAAGTCATTTTTGAGAGCATAGGTTTGACTTAGTACCAACTGCTTAAACTATTTCTTTTTCTTTTTGTGTTCCTGGGGATCAAAGCCAGGCCATGTATGTGCTAGGCACATGCACTGAACTATGTCCCTAGCCCCTTGTTTCAAAGATTTTCCGGGAAGATCTTATTATGGGATTTTACAGTGACACCAGCAAGAGACACATGATAAAGGAGTTAATAGTGGAATCCATCCAACAACCCATCATTTATTGAGTGCCATTATGGTACAAAAACTATGCCAAGCATTGGAGCTGTAAGGAAGACCTAGTTTCTATTCTTGTCTTACAATCTAGTAGGAAACTTACTTGATAAAGGAATTTCAGTATTTACTCAAAGTGATTATCTTGAGAAACTATACTTTGTTTGGAACATTGTCTAAGTAAACAGTATTAAACAGAATGTCTAGCAAGATTTTTCAAAAAGGATAATCCATTAATGGGTTTTGATATTTCTTCTTAAATTATTACAGGTAGTAGAAATAGGGATGTGGTTCACCTGGTACTGTATTTTCATCATTAGCTATATAATGGTGTATTTCCATTAAAAAGACACCTCTGAAAAGAAAAATGGAAGCATAAACCAATTTGTAGTGTAGGTTTTGGTTTTAGAATTTTATTTCAATTTTGACCTTATGAGCTTAGAGGAAATGATTTTTTAATTAAAAAATACTTTTGTTTTTTAAAATTTTTTTTTTTTTTTTTTTTGCGGTACTGGGGATTGAACTCAGGGGCATTCTACCTCCGAGCTATACCCCCAGCCCTATTTTTTATTCTTTATTTTGAAACCGAGTCTCACTAAGTTGCAGAGTGCCTCACTAGGTAGCTGAGGCTGGCCGCGAACCTGGATCATCCGGTCTCAGCCTCCCGAATGCTGGGATTACAAGCGTGCGCCACCACGCCCGGCTTGTTTTTTAAAATTTTTGATTGAGACATAGTATACATTTACGGGATACTGTGTGATATCGTGATACACATACAACTGAAATCTTTTCCATTTCTAGCTACTTTGAAATATACAGTAAAGCCAGGCATGGTGGCATGTGCCTTTAATCTCAGTACTTGGGAAGCTGAGATAAGAGGATCTCAGACCAGCCTCAGAAACTTAGTGAGACTCTGTTTCCAAACAAAAAATAAAAAGGGCTGGGGGTATAGCTAAGATGTAGAATGCCCCTAGGTTCAATCCCTAGTACCACCAAAAGAAACAAACAGTGACTTATTGTTAAGCATTGTCACCCTTTTGTGCTATAGAACACTAGAACTTACTACTCCTATCTAGCCATTTTTGTACCTGATATCCTCTTTCTATCCTCCTTTTTCCCCTCCCCCTCCAAGCTTCTGGTAACCACCATTCTACTCTCTAATTCTATGAGATCAACTTAATTTAGCTTCCACATATGAGTGAGAACATCTGGTATTTTTCTTTCTGTGTCTGGCTTATTTCAGTTTACATAATATCCTCCAGGGTCATTCATACTGCTACAAATGACAGGATTTTGTTCTTTTTTAATGACCAAGTAATATTCCATCACGTGTATATACATTTTCTCTGTATAGTCATCTATTGATGACATCTAGGTTGATGCTATATGTTGAATATTGTGAATAGTGCTGCAAAGAACATGGCAGTGCAGACATTTCTTTGATTTACTGATTTTCTTTTCTTTGGATATGCACCCTGTAGTGGGATTGCTAGATTGTATGGCCGTTTTGTGAGTTTTTTGAGGAACCTCCATACTGCTTTCCATAATGGCTGCACAGGTATACATTCCCACCAACTGCATTTTAGAGTTCCCCTTTTCTCCTCTTTTTCTCTTCCTCATTCTTCTTCCCCCTCCTTTTTTTTTTTGTCTTTTTGATAATAGCCATTCTAACATTTTTTGTCTTTTTAATAATAGCCATTCAAGCCGGGCGTGGTGGCACATGCTTGTAATCCCAGCATTCGGGAGGCTGAGACCGGAGGATCCGGGTTTGCGGCCAGCCTCAGCTACCTAGTGAGACACTCCGCAACTTAGTGAGACTCGGTTTCAAAATAAAGAATAAAAAATAGGGCTGAGGGTATATCTCAGAGGTAGAATGCCCCTGAGTTCAATCCCCAATACCGCAAAAAAAAAAAAAAAAAAAAAAAGCCATTCAACAAGATAGTATCTTGTTGTGATTTTTATTTGTATTTCCTTGATGATTTGTGATATTTAGCATTTTTCCATATATTTGTTGCCATTTGTATGTCTTCTGTTGAGGAATGCTTATTCAGATAATTTGCCTGTGTTTTAATTGGATTTTTTGAGGAGGGGTGCTCTTGAGTTGTTTGAATTCCTTGTATATTCTGGACATGAATCTTTGGTTGGATAAATAGTTCACAGATATTTTCTCCCATTCTACAAGTTGTCGCTTTATTTTGTTAATTGTTTACTTGGCTATATGAAAGCTTCTTAATTTGATATAGTCTCGTTTGACTACTTTGCTTTTGTTTTTTTCTTTTGAGGTCTTAACCAAAAAAATCCTTGCCCATGCTAATGTCCCTGTAGCATTTCCCCTATTTTTTTTTTTTTTCCTAGTAGTTTCAGGTCTGTCTTAAGTCTATAATGCATTTTGAGTTGATTTTTGTATATGGTTAGAGATAGGGTCCAGTTTTAATCTTCTGTATATGAATAGCCAGTTTTCCCAGCACTGTTTATTGAAAAATGGTTTTTGTGAAAAACATCATTGGTATTTTGATAGGGATTGCATTGAATATGTTGATTTCTTTGGGTAGAACAGACAGGGAATAATTTTTCTCAAGTTTATTGACAAAAAGAAAAATTTGTATTCGGCTCATTCCATTGGAGCATGATGGCCTTCCTGAAACTTTTTTTTTTTTTTTACATAAAATATCACCAAGGAGCACATTATATTTCCATATTAATTTTGATGGTTTCTGATACTGAAGGATTCAGTCAATTCTTAAGTATAAAATAGAGAAAATGTTTCCAGAAGGACAGAAGGAGATTTAGCAACATGGAGATGAACTTGAAAAACAGTTTCCATTATGGAGGTAGGAGAAAGTGAGAAGGTAATTGGAGTGGGTTCAAGAAAGGATGGAAAAAGAGAAATTTGTTATGGTAGTAATATGCAGCTAGGCTTTTGAGGTATTTTACTGTGGAGAGCAGAGCAGAAAAGTATGTCCTTGGATAGAAATATGAGGACAAAAGGTATACATTATTTTTAAAAATAAATAAGGAATAATAAGCCAGGTATGGTATTGCACACTTGTAATCCCAGCATTTGGGAGGCTGAGACCAGAGGATCCAGGTTCGCGGCCAGCCTCAGCTACCTAGTGAAGCACTCCGCAACTTAGTGAGACCATATTTCAAAAAAATAAAGAATAAAAAATAGGGCTGGGGGTGTAGCTCGGAGGTAGAATGCCCCTGAATTCAATCCTCAGTACCGCAAAAAAAAAAAAGTAAGGAATAATAGCTATTTCTGTGGCAGTGGGAATGACCTAATATAGTAGTGAAATCTAATGATGCAAAAGAGAGAGGAGGAATTGTTGGGACAATGTCTTTAAGTAGGAAAGAGAGGATATAATTTCATGAACACATGGAGGCACAGACTTATTTACCCATAATATTGGGGAAGGGCAGCATGATATGTGGGACATAGGGTTAGGCATAGAGATGTGACCAAGGACAGTTGTGGAAATTCACTTGCAGTTTTTTAGTGCAGTTGGAATCAAAAGCATTGGCTAGAAAGTGAGAGTGGAGTGAGAAGTGTCTTCAGGAGAGAGGAACAAATAAGTAAAGTATGCAGTAATCTCTTAGGAGAATGGCAGAGCTAATGGCGTAGGAAAGCAGTAAGGGCCCATTTGGGGCTCTTGATTATGGATTAGGAATTGATAGATAAATGGCATTAGTTAGCATGCTTCTATATTTCTCTCCAACCATGTTTATAATTTGAAGATAATAACAGGTTATTTGGGAAATCAAGTTTAACAAGGGTTGGAGTTTTGTTGTTGGATCAGGAGAGAAGCAAAGAAATTAAAGGTGTGTGCCAAGATGGGAGTTAAAATGAAAGACTTTAGAATCTAGGTTGGATAAGAAAAAAGAGTTCATGGGGAGAGAAAAGCTGTGGTATCACTGGATTATAGGTTCTGTGGGGTACAAGATAAGAGGGCTGAGGACAGAATCCATGTTTTATCACTATTCAATATTAAATGAACTAAGAAAGAACAAAGGAGATGGCTGAGTGTAGACCAGAAAGACTTAGGAGAAAGGTAGTGAGTGGTTCATTCTCATGAGCTTTTGTGGCTTAGTCCAATAGCACTCTTTAGACAGGCCACAACCCTTTACCCACATCTGATATCCAGAGTCCTGAAAACATAAAAAAAAAAAAAAAAATTGGAAAGGGTCTAGGAGAGGGAGTGGGGGGCGGGACTTGATGAAGGAAACCCTCCAGTTGACACTGTGTACATACACAAAATTAACAGTGCCAGGCTCAATACTGTATATGGGGAAAGGAGGGAGAGAGGGAGGGGGATGGGAGTTGGGGGAAGCTCACCAAGTGCTATGTGCATGTTTGTCTCTTCATTATAATGTGAGATTACAGTGCACTAATAAACACTTTAAAAAATAAAACACCTCTAGCTGTGTGTGTGCGCGCACACACAGTATTTATTTCAAATATTTGTTCAAACACCATTATTATTCCTTAGGATAAAAGACCACCCCCTGTAGAAACTTCGAAACTATGTATAGAACTTTACAGAACAGAAGCAACACTTTAGTTGAAGCTGGCTGCTGCCAGAGAATGGAGTTAGGAAAGGGGAAGGCTCCCATCTGAATCAAACTTTTGCTGCCAGCTGAGTGTATTTTGTGGTGGTCACACATGTAGTCTGTTTTTGAAGGTTTGGATACAGCACAGGAATTGGCAGTACCCCTGGGTGAGGTACCATTAGGTCAGTGTCATTCAAATTCCTGGCCAGCCAAACTCCTGCAGTAAAGAGCCCCAAACTGAGGATCAAGTTCCTCTGGAAGTCATTTCTATCTGTGGCAAAGCAGTAGATGTCCTGGAGCCAGTTCTATGTTGTCGGGAATTTTGAGGACTTTGCTGAGCTGGCAGTGCTCATGGTGACTCCTCTGAAGCTATTAATACCTTTGAGCTCCACTGACTCAACCTCACCTGACTCCACCTATAGCTTTTTAATAGCAAAAAATTATTGTGATAAAATATGCATAGCATAAAATTTACCATTTTAACCAGTTTTTAAATGTGTAGTTCAGTGGCATAAAACATTCACATTGCTGTGCACCTGCTATCACCATCTAGCTCCAGGACTTTTTTGTCATTATCTTGCAAAACTGAGGCTCTGTGTCCAACAGTAAATTCCCCCACCCCACCTTTCTGGCAAACCACCATTGTGTTTTCTGTCTTTATTAATTTGACTACTCTAGGTACCTCATATAAGTGGAATTATACAATGTTTCTTCTTCTGTATCTGTTTTATTTAGCATAATGTCTCTAAGGTTTATCTATATCTTAGCATATATGCCTTCCTTTTAAGGCTGAAAAATATCCCAATGTAGGTATATGCCACATTTTGTTTCTGTACTCATCTATTAATGGACACTTGGATTGTTTCTGCCTTTTGGCCATTGTAAACAGCTGCTGTGAGTCTTGGGTCTTGGGGGATATATGCCTAGAAGTGGAATTGCTGGATTGTGTGGTAATTTTGTTTACTTTCTTGAGGAACTGCCATTCTATTTTCTATAGGGGTTATACCTTTTTACATTACACTCCAGTGGTACAAGGGTTCTACTTTCCTCACATCCTTATCAATACTTGCTATTTTCTGATTTTGGCTTATATAAAGTAATAGGAAGTAGTATCTTATTGTGATTTGATTTGCATTTCCCTAATGATTAGTAATGTTGAGTGTCTTTTCATTTGCTTATATCTATAGGTTTATCTTCTTTGGAGAATAAGGAAAAACTCACTATTGTGTCTGATTATGAAGTCCTGACCCAAATCTTACTGGGCTATTGATTTTCGTATATGTATATATACTGTAATACTTTCCTAAAATCAGAAAAATTCAGAACTCTAAAACATATTCTTAAAGGTTTTAGATAAGAGTTTGTAGACTGGTAGGATCATTTCTTTAGAAAACTAAGTTCTTATTAAAAACATGCACACAAACTTGTGGAATTCAGAACATTCATTGTTGAGGGCTACCTATACTTCTTGTCTCACCTCTACCCATAAGAGGGTTTTTTTTTTTTTTTCCCCAGAACTGGGAATTGAACCCCGAGGCATTCTGCCTTCAAGCTACATCCCCAGCCCTATTTTTTATTCTTTATTTGGAAACAGTCTCACTAAGTTGCGAAGGACCTTACTAAGTAGCTGAGGCTGGCCACGAACGTAAGATCCTCCTTTCACAGCCTCCCAAGTACTGGGATTACAAGCATGTGCCACCACGCCCAGTTCATAAGAGGGTTTTTATGCTTCACTCTTAGTATTCCTAACCTGGGGTTTTGCCTTGTAACCTCTGTGAGCCTGTTTTTCATCTGTAAATTGGGCAGGAGCAATTGTGGGGATTGAATGGAGCAACAGTGGAAGTTGAGAGTGAGGCACAGTAGGTGCTCTTGAATGCTGATTCTATTTCTTCAGTTTGCTCTCTCTCCAGTTTGGAGCATGCATATACATTCTTACATACCTCTTTCATCATGTACATTTAAATCCCTAATGAATGGAATTACCTACTATAGTCTTTCTATGGGAAAAGTGTTCAAATACTGGAAAGACATCTCTCTGCATTTCCACCTTATATTGATAAAGGGGCAATCCTGCCCTCTACTCTCACCTCCAACGATCGCTCCCCCCGGGGATTGGAAAAAGGTAGGTCCAGGTGGAGTGGAGAGACAGGGGAAGGGTGCTGGGCAGTATTATATAAGTTGTAATTTTGTAGTTGTACCATATCCAGTGTTGGGCTACTGCAGGAACAGCTTCTCTATATTAGAAATTGGAATTAGATAAAGTCATGTAATAGAAGCTCAATTTTTGTAGAAGAGTAATAATTTTTCTTATAAATTGCTAGTAATAAAAATTTCACTGCTTAGAATAGGCATATTTAAAATTTCCTTTTGAGCCGAGCGTGGTGGCACACACTTGTAATCCCAGTACTTGGGAGGCTGAGACAGGAGAACTGTGGGTTCACAGATAGCCTCAGCTACTTAGTGAGACTCTGTTTCAAAATAAAGAATAAAATAGGGGTGGAGGTATAGCCTGGAGATAGGATGCCCCTGGATTCAATTCCCAGTACCAATAAATAAATAAATAGCATTTCCTTTTGATTTAGACAATTACTAGTACATTTAATACTCCACTTAGTCATTTTAGATTAAAAGGACAATTCTTACCTGGAATATATGCCATCTTTTAAAGAATTTGGCATATTCAAATGAGGTCATGAAATAGTAGAACGTGTGTTAAAAGTTCTTAAGAAACGTGTTTTGCATGCTTGTAATCCCAGCATTCGGGAGGCTGAGACCTGAGGATCCGGGTTCGCGGCCAGCCTCAGCTACTTCGTGAGGAACTCCGCAAATTAGACTCGGTTTCAAAAATAAAGAATAAAAAATAGGGCTGGGGGTGTAGCTCGGAGGTAGAATGCCCCTGAGTTCAATCCCCAGTACCAAAAAAAAAAAAAAACGTGTTTTGAGCTCTTGATTATATTAGATACCCACCACTTTGGAAGGTAATAGATTTAATGGATGATTATTTTGGCTGAAGTTTTAAAATGCCCTCACAAAGGTGACCTTGTGGTAATTCAGATGTGACAGTTTGATTTGAGCAGGGACTGGATTAATGAGTGATAGATGCTGGATTGCTCCCTCCCTAAGTAGAGCCATGCTAACTTCTAAGCCTTGGTGAACCGAAGCCCTTTTGCTCTGGAGACTTGCACAAGGGAATTGGAAGGGGAGGAGGACTCATGCGCATGTGCCGGGGCGTTTCATAGCACCAAGGTGTGGGCAGAGGGGAATCTGCCACCAGTCTACCTTTGTATAGACTCTTGGTTGCCGTGATGTGCAAACAGTTATACTGGAACTGGATATCCACCTTCACATGGGGCATCCGCCTGGAAGAGCGCCGGGCAGCTGATGGGAAAGCACTCCAGCAGCAGGCTGTGCTGCAGCAGGTGCAGGTTGTCAGTTTCTGTTCCTCTTCCATCCTTGCCTCCAGAAGTTAGATTCAGTTTCTGGTATTTGGTAATTCTGATCTTTTCCTGTACTACTGTTGTTATTTGTAGCGGCAAAGATAGATGAAAAGATCCTACTTTGTAAAATAGAAATACTGATTCTGGAATATAAAAGCAAAATGCCCTTTCAAAACCCTTTTTACAAAGTTCTATTTGGGGTTTTGAGAAATGGAAGAAATCTTATTTTAACCTTGTTTTGTATATTTCTATGTTTTTGCATTTGGAGGAGCCCCAGTATTTGCTGGTGTTAAAACACTTTTTCCAACCAGTAGAAGATGGTTGTCTTTTGTTTTGAGTTCTGAGGAAGAGCTCCAGGTCTCTCTTGGCTGTTTTCCAGTATGAAACCTGAGATAAATAAATCCCTTGGCCTTTTATACGAAGGAACGGTTAGGAAGACCAGAGAGAGTTCTCAAATGAGTTGTGGTGAAGAGGCTTCTTGCTTATAAATGAATTGATATAAAACCAATGAATAAAAATCTTTGATCTTTTTATTTTTGTTATAAAATATATGTGCACATCTGTGTGCTCAGACAAGGGACTTTGAATAATCTGTCCTGGTCTTTAAAGCATAGTGTTGAAGGGTAGTTTTGGTTGTTCTTTGGAAGAGTCTATTAATATTTGTATTTGATTAAGCTAAATTCTAGCTTGTTTTCTAAAGACAGTATTTATACAGTATCGTATGTACATATGAATCTATTGCTAGGTTGAGCGCAGATCAAATCATATTGCCCTTGAATTAGGGTTCTGAGACCTGATTTTTGTTGTCTTTAGTAATGCCTAATGTTGGAATTGCTGCTATTTATGTCAAGCAAGTCACTCTTTTCTTGAATAGTGTAGTTGTTTAGATTATTGCAGAAAATAGGGGAGGCAGAGAAATCGATTTCATTATAAACAGAAGGCAGAAAAAAGGAAGAGACTGTGTAACAAAGTATGTTTTTCTTTGGTCAAATCTGTGCGGAACTACTAATTTGAAGTACAGTGTGAAATGGAGAGTTTCTTGATACTTGTTTTCTCATATTTTTATGCTGTTATTATTTACTCTCTCAAATCAGAATATCCTTCTTTCCTATCTGTGCTCACATGTTCAGTAGATCACTTCCATTGTCAGCTGAGGTGAATATGCAGCACACATCCTCTCCCCAAATTATTCTGTATCTTCTGTCCTTTAAATGCCAGCAGTTTATTTTAATAGTTAAGTTATTAAGGGAGTAAATTTAGTTAGGAAAAGTATTCTTGATGTTTTTAAAGATAGAAAATCTAGTAGCCGGGCGTGGTGGTGCACGCTTGTAATCCCAGTATTTGGGAGGCTGAGATGGGAGGATCTGGGTTTGCAGCCAGCCTCAGCTGCCTAGTGAGGCACTCTGCAACTTAGTGAGACCCTGTTTCAAAATAAAGAATAAAAATAGGGCTGGGGGTATAGCTTGGAGGTAGAATGCCCCTGAATTCAATCCCTAGTACCGCAACAAAAAGAAAATATAGTGACACCAACTGCATTTTGTCCTAAGACTTATTAGCATTTTTATTCTTTGAGTAGTCTGTTGAAAGAATAATGCAACTTATTTAAAGAATTGTTAGCTTATTCCTTTTTGTTGTTGTTGCTGCTTTCCTGTGGAGCCCTGAGAAGACAACATTTAGATCTAGATCTTTTTTGTTGTTGTTATGTCAGTGTACCGAATTGACCTAACTTTTGTAATGTATTTCTTGACTGCACAGAAAGTTGGAGTGACTGGTCCCCCTGATCCACAAGTCCGCTGTCCTTCTGTCATTGAGTTTGGAAAGTATGAAATACACACCTGGTACTCTTCCCCATATCCTCAAGAATACTCAAGGTATGTTTTGAGAGACACATTGCTCTCTGCTTTTAGTTTCCTAGGACTCTAGAACTAGAATGTATCTGAAGATGTTTTAGTCCAGTTCATCTTTCTACATTTGAGGAAACTGGGGCTCTTAATTATCCATAGACGCAGAAGTCTTTGTGAGCCGCCGAATCCCCCCAGGCTTCAGGTTTTCTCTTCTGTAACCGGTTCAGAGCTTCTAAAAATAGAAACCTTACACATGGTCAGAGTGAAAGAGGAATATTTTTTCTTTAAGAGAAATTTCCCTTTATTCCTCACCCTAAAGATAACTTTACGTATGTGTGTTGGTTCTGGGAATTGGATCCGGGGACTTTGTATCTCTGAGCTATATCCCTATCCCTAATGTATTTATTTATTTATCTTTCATTTTGAAACAGGGTAGGTTGCTGAGGGCCTCTCTAAATTATTGAGATTATAACTTAACAAACAAACAGTGGATGGTGTGTTTTTCTAGGAATGAATGGACAAATGGAATAGCACAATATTAAATTTAACTAACTTGGGTTTCCACATATAAAAACTGGTCACTCTCTAGGGTTTTGGGATGATGCAGCATGCATAGTAGAACCAATTTGGCTTCATGACTCAGCTCCAACATTTATAAGCAGTACAACCTTAGAAGTTACTCAACTACTCTGCCTCAGTTTCCTCATTTATAAAATGAGGATACTAGTAATACTTGCCTCATAGGACTTTTGTGACAATTAAATGAGTCATGAGATTGTCAGTATAACCTGGTTTGATTTTTCTTATCCCTGTTATTAAAGAAGAACCCAACAGAATCATTAATGCCTTTGGCTATTAAATGATGAAGTAAAATGGATGAAAGGAGACCAAAACTATAAACATAAATAACAGCAACTGTAATTGCCATTTATTGACCTTGGTGCTAGACTAAGCTTCTCTGGAATAATTCTGTGAGCTGGATATTTGTTTTCCAGACCAGGGCCCAGTGAACATAATTCAAGACGGTATAGTTTTTAAAAGGCTGAACTGGGATTTATGCCCACTCCTCTTATCACATGGCCATAACCTTTAACTATGGTGCTTGCACTACTCCATGTAGCATGTGGATCTGGATAGAGCTCCCTTGGCTTGTACCTTAATCTTTAAGTAATATTTGATGCAATTTCTGTTACATTAAAACTACAAGTTGACCTATTATAAAGGCCACACAGACTACTATTGTCTTGGGCAGTGTGGAAAAGCCAGAGGTCCTGCAGGAACTCTGAGAAGAATATTTGTATCATTCTAGAGCTAGGAACTAAACATAGCTGCAATCCAGCCCTGATTTCACAGGCTGTGGAGGCAGCAGAACAAAGCCTAGACCTAGATA
The DNA here is from genome assembly GCA_004027655.1 of Graphiurus murinus. NCBI lineage: Eukaryota > Metazoa > Chordata > Mammalia > Rodentia > Gliridae > Graphiurus > Graphiurus murinus. The sequence continues at coordinate 13,025 of PVLC010026847.1, forward strand.
CTGTCAGGAAGAGGGTCACCAAAAGCAGCCCCAGCAGAATTCTCTAGGGCCAGGAGTATACATAATTTCCATAACTGCACTTCATTTCACGCAGTCTAATGTTCTTTGTAGATGGTATATATATAATAAATATTTATTTATTTATTTATTTATTTATTTTTTATAATATATATATTTCAATTAAAGCACTGCAGCTATTTGTATTTTACTAAAAGATATCTCTTTTTTTTCTAGTTTTTTTTTCTGGTTGTTCCCTGTAGATTAACAGTATCATCCCATTGGGCTTCGTTCTAATAAATTCAGGGCTTTTCAGATGTTTTCAGCAAGAAATAGATTGGAATAAGATAGATCATCATAATGCTTGCTTCTACTTTACAACTGTTCATGTAATAAGGCTCACCAAAGGTTTTTTTCCAATTATCAATATGATATTCTATAACATGCTCTTCTAAGGTATGATCTAGACTCCAAAATTTACCAGACAAGACTTGGAAGTAATTTTCTCAGAGATATCATTTCTTCTATTATTTTCTTGAGCAATTTGATTGCTGCTAGAACTTCATAAAAATGTGGCCTTCTTTCATAAAAGACCATAGGAAATAAATTATAATTTCTCTTTTAGCTGTTTCCTGAAAAGCAGTTAGCATCTTAAGGATATTTATTCTTTTTAGTTGACAGATAAAATTACATGTATTTGTCATGCACAACATAATGTTTTGAAGTATATAGACATTATGGAGTGATGTGATGTAGCTAATGAAACTTAAATTGTGCTTCTTTTTTTTGTCTCTGTTACTAAAACAGTTGGATTGTATGCTTTTAAAGTTTGCATTTATCTTTACCATAATTTTGAAAGTTTAGGTGGTGTGACACTTTTTTTCTTTCTAAAGCACAGAATTGTTTTGATTTCTCAGACTTGCATTCTAAGAGATATTTAGTTGTAATATTTAGCCTTCAAAGTTAAATTTTACTTAAGTATAATAGTGTCACTTTTGTATCTTCATCTTGTGGCAATTTTAAATGGCTTACTGAGAATTTAGCATGAGTAAATAAAGGTAAGTAAATAGTAGACAGTTGGGTTGGGGGTGCCATTCTTCCACATTCCTTTTAAGAAGAAATTATTCAAAATCCAGATTTTCAGGAAAACAGTTTGATAGTTGTGACTCATCTTTGACATTTAGAGAAGACATGTTAGCTGGGCGTGGTGGCGCACGCTTGTAATCCCAGCATTCAGGAGGCTGAGACCGGAGGATCCAGGTTTGCAGCCAGCTTCAGCTACCTAGTGAGGCCCTCCGCAACTTAGTGAGACCTGGTTTCAAAATAAAGAATAAAAAAAAAAAAATAGGGCCGGGGGTATAGCTCGAAGGTAGAACGCCCCTGAGTTCAATCCCCAGTACCGCAAAAAGAAAAAAAAAAAAAAGATAAGACATGTAGTACCCAATTAGATGCTGAATTGGGGCTATTTCATTTTGAAATTTGGAGTTCTGGTGGTAAAGAAGGAAAAAGCTCTTTTTTGCCATTGCTCCTCTGAGTAGTGAGGTTTGAGGTAGCATGTAAAGGATGTAAGCAAAATAACCTAAGACTCATTTCTTTCTGTACTCTTGGCTCTTGCTTCTTGACTTTAATTTTATGTCAGTCATTCTTTGTTTCACTCTATTTTGGAGAGATTTTTGTATTATGATTTCAAGTTAACAGAGCTAATATTAGAATTTCTGAAAATATTGCGTATTATGGACAAATAGAACAATTATACCCTGGCGGCCTCTTGAAAGCTGTCAGTGTACAGAATGGCAGTGTTAAAGATCAGACATGAGATTTTATGGGAAGAATTAATCTTTCTTCTCCCAAGGGAGAAAGAAAAATAATCACATGGACTTTCCCACCTTTATTGGAGCATGAACTACTTAGTGTATACAAGGGTTAGTGTGCCATAAATATACTGCAAGAAAGGCTTTAGTAGAATGTTAAATGTTTTCAAATAAATTGTAATTGTGCTTCAAAGGCTGCTTCCAAAATAGGGACTTGGAAAAGATAGTGTAGTCTTTACACTTTAATAAATTAAACATATTTTATTTAATTATAAGGTAATCTTTTAAGCATAATGGTTTGAATTGGTAGCAACTAAATTAATGAGATTTTTAAATTTTCCTCATACTTAAAATATGAGACAAGGTACAGTAATTTATTTGAATTATATATTTTGTCATTTTACTAGCCAGTATGTTTGCACACATCATTTTTACAGATGGTGTCAGATCTCAGATTATCAAGGCACAACAGTTGTGGGTCTAGGTCAGGATACAGGGAAGCCAACTTTGTGCTTAGGATACCTGGGGTGTGTATTTAATAACAGAAGAGGCTAGTAGCCTTATGGATTCCAATTAAAATGGGCAGGAAAGCCACTAATTTTTAATTTAAATTATGTTCTTTCCATTACCTTATGAACTGGTGTGTAATCACTTAGCTTTATTGGCAAGCTCCCTCCAAAAAGACATTATTTAGAATAGTATTATTATTTTTTTCAGCACTACATATACACCTCATGTACCCCCTGTGCTAAGTGTTCAAGAGATATTTAGTTCCTGAAAGTAATGGATGTATGAAGAAATAATTAACAAAGGAAGGAAGGTTCTATAGCTCAACCAAATCATCTTATTTATGTGTTTGGAAGGGAGACTTTGTTACATATATTAGAGATTCCCAAGGAAGAAGAAAATGTGAGCTTTTTCATATCTAAAAATGATGTCAATCAAGTAACCTTAAAAGACTGGGAATTATTAGTCTAACAGGAAGGGCACTGAACTAGGTGTCTTGATTTCTTATCTTTGCCCTCCTACTATAACTGGCTGCTGTTATCTAAAAAGTTGCTTCCTTCCTCCTTCCCCCCCTCCCTCATTGGAGGTAATGATACATTCTTTACTTTTTTAACCTGTGTAGTATTGAGAGACAGAAAAGATAAGAGTTATGAAAGATTGAAATGTAAAACCCTTTCTTTTATGTTTAATTATTATCTACAGGCTGCCTAAATTGTATCTTTGTGAATTCTGTCTAAAGTATATGAAAAGTAGAACTATTCTACAGCAGCACATGAAGAAATGTGGTTGGTTCCATCCTCCTGCTAATGAGATTTATCGGAAGAATAATATTTCTGTCTTTGAGGTAAAGTAGATGTTTAGTACATTTCCTCCTATTCATTTAAAAATAAATGGCATCTGTATATTACATCTAATTGTGCAATTTAATTTTGAAGGGAAATTTTTTTTTTTACTGTTGTTCACTCACTACTGAGTCAGATAATTCAGATATGTGAGAAGCAAAATTAGACCAACCCAAATGGTACCAAGTTCACAAGCTTGGCCTCAAAACAAATTATCAGTATTTTATTGAATCAGACATCAATGATAATATAGTTACTATTTTATGTGCCACTAAAAAGGAAAAAGCACTGCTAATTATAATTTTTAAGACTCCATTTGATAAAATGCCAGCCAGTGTTGCATATGTAAAATAAGTAAGCTGGGTGTAGTGGCGCATGCCTGTTATCCCAGTACTTGGGAGGCTGAGACAGTAGGATCACAGATTCAAGGCCAGCCTCAATAACTTAGTAGGACCCTGTTTCAAAATAAAAAATAAAATAGGGTAAAATGCCTCTAGTATCAATTCCCAGTACCAAAAAAAAAGTAATAATAGTGCTTCTTAGAATCGGTGAAATGTGGCATTTAAATGAAAAGATTTCTATTACTTAAAAGGAGTATCTTATACTTGTGTTGGTGCATTGAAATTATACATCATAGCGAGATTCAGAGTGATAAAAACATATGCACACATCACTTGCTGTGTTTCCCTCTCCATTCCACATTCTACAATGAAAATTATAGAGCACTGAAGAAAGAAATTAGAAGATGGAAATACCTTCCCTTTTCTTGGATAGGCAGAATAAATAGTCAAAATGGCCATACTACCAAAAGCTATCTACTGATTCAATGTAATTCTTATCAAAATACTAATGTCATTCTTCACAGAGCTAAAAATAAAAAGTCCTAAAGTTCATATGGGAGAAAAAGGACCCAGAATAATCAAAGTAATTCTAAGCAATAAGAACCATGCTGGAGGCATCACAATACCTGATTTAAAATTATACTACCGAGCTTCATTAACAAAAGCAGAATGGCACTGGGATAAAAACAGATACATAGACAAATGGAATAGAAGATAGAGACAAATCGTCATACTTTATTAGCCAGTTGATTTTTGACAGAGGTGCCAAAAACATCTGTTAGAGAAAAGACAACTTTTTCAACAAATTGTGTTGGGAAAACTGGATAGATAGCCATATGTAGAAGAATGAAATTAGACCCCTGTCTTTCACTCAAGATGGGTCAAAGACCTATTAATTATACTAGAAGGAATATCTTATAGAGATGTATTCAATAGTATGGGTAAATCTTTTTATGAGGATATGACTTATCCTATATCTGTGAGTATGTATTGCTGTTAATAGCATTGTTTAATTTTTTTGGTCCTCAGTTCTGTAATTTGAGGGCCAAATATTGAGTACTTGCTGTGTGCTCAGTCCTGTTAATTAGTGCAACAGTAAGATTCAGACTGTCTGGATCCACTCAGTGTCTCACTTTCTTGGTCTTCTCTATGACTATTTTATTTTATTTTTGGTACTGGGGATTGAACACAGGGGCATTCTACCTCTGAGCTATTTATTTATTTTTGATACAGGATCTAAGTTGCAGAGGCTGACCTCAAACCTGTGATCTTCCTGTCTCAGCTTCCCACGTACTGGAATTATAGGCATGTGCCACCACGTCCAGCTCCCTAAGACTTTATTTTAGGTGATTAACAGATGAGCTTTTTACCTTGGGAGTAGAGGGCTCTGGGTGTGGCATATGCTCTTTTAGAATACCCAGAAGCAAATTGCTTCTCAACTTAAGCCTATATCGGTATATATTTTAAAAGAAGTCATATTAGGTTATTTATATTGTTAAAGAGTTCAGGTAGTATGCCAGACAGTATCTTGGGAGCTAATGTTGCATCTGTCCACAGCTTCATAGAAGAGCCAGCTCTGGCAACTCAAGGTCACAAGCAGGGTCAGGAACAGCCATGTGCAGTGCTCCTGATCCTGGTCAACCTAAGCATCATTTCTTAGGTTCTTATCTAGAAACTTGGTTGGTGCTTCTGAGGGGCTGTAGTTAATACTCATTATTTGTGGGTTATACCGATCATGGCATGCAGACCACGTTGCCTCAAGCTGCTGGTAGAGATGTGAGTTACATCATGTTTTACCTAGTAAGTTTATTTTAGAATAGGTTACATTTGGATCTTTTATTAAGTTAAGCACTTTTTTGTGTGTGTGGTACTGAGGATTGAACCCAGAGGCATTCTACCTTTGAGCTACACCTCCAGCCCTATTTTTTATTCTTTATTGTGAAACAGGGTTTCACTAAGTTGCAGAGGGCCTCACTAATTAGCTGAGGCTGGCTGCAATCCTCCTGTCTCAGCCTTCCAAGTACTGGGATTATAAGCTTGCACCACCACGTCCTGCAAATTAAGTACTTTTTGAACATGAAGCCTGTCACGCAAAGTATTTCTGCAAATAATCTTTTTATAAGTAATAAATTCCATCCTAAAACTAGATCATCATCTTCCTATTTAGCTATTCCTGCTTCGTTGAAGTACAATATATTATATATTTTGTTGCAGCAAGTACCATAATGCCGCCATTTCAAAGGATAGTTTCCAGGTTCTGGTGTTGTTTTGATCACTGACTGCATCTCTCTTAGGCTACCCTTTAGGTACCTAGAGATGCTTGTAACTGATGTGTATTATTTTAGAACTAAAGGGACATTCTACTGACCATTTTAATTTGTTGTATGTGTGTATCCCCTCTAGGTTGATGGGAATGTGAGTACCATTTATTGTCAAAACCTGTGTCTCTTGGCAAAGTTGTTTCTTGACCACAAAACACTCTATTATGACGTGGAGCCATTTCTTTTTTATGTACTAACACAGAATGATGTCAAGGGCTGCCACCTTGTTGGCTACTTTTCTAAAGTAAGTACATCAGCTTTAAATGTTTTAATTCCTATGGAAATCCGGGACAATTTTTGCTAGTTCTTAGTAATAGACAAGACAGGATGCAGTGCCTTCGAGGTGTCATGGAACTTTTGGGAAAGGAAATAGAAGGAATATTCAGAAACTTATCAACTGCTGGAAGGTGCCTAGTAACATTCAACAGGCTGTATTCTCCTAGGAACATGAGCGGCTGGTAATACACAAGAGGACAAGTTTTAAAATGACTTCTATTCCCATGGTGATCACAGATAGAACTTGTGAAATAAACAGTCATTACCTTTCTGAGTTCTTTCTCAGCTTAAATAATCTCTTCCTAGTTTGAAGTTTTAGGCATAGAAATAAGAACAAGAGGCCATTTTTTTAAAAGGATATTTTCCCCTTCCATAATCTTCCATTTCCTTCAGGACAAAAAAGTTTCTAGTCAAATAACAACAAAAATGTACTTTCATGTAAGCAAGCACATGGTGCTACCTAAGTGTGTAAAACAGTTCAGAGGAAAGTACTAGCTTTATCAGAGTTCTTTAAGGGCTACTTCTCTAAACGTGATTTAAAACATATTGACTAATTTATAAAAATGTATGTGTACTCCACATTCAGGACTATTTTGTGTAAAGTTAAGTACAAGAAATAAGGAGTGGGACTGCCCTACGGATCACCAGAACAGGAAGTAAGGGGAACTTTGGAAAAGTGGACGAGTCTTCGCACTTCTGGAGTGCTGCACTGACTCATCATTTGCAGCACTGCAGATTATTTGTACTCAGATGCCTCTGCTGATGGTGGGCATTGACATGCCGTTTTGAGTGCAGGAGGTGTTGGATGGCATCACTGTGTTTTATATTTTTACTCTCCCGGGATGGTTGCCTTGTGGGTAATGGCAGTGACTTAACACTGTCCTGTCTTCTCCCAGTGGGGTATTTTTTTCTTGGTGTACATTGCTATTCCCAAAGGACCAAGGCTGTGGTTTCAGTTGTTAGTCTTTGTTTCTTAGTAATTAGAATTACTATTTGGTTCTACCACCCTGTTGTTTTAAAATTTGGCTTCTATTTTCTCCACCAGGAAAAGCACTGCCAACAGAAATACAACGTTTCCTGTATAATGATTCTTCCCCAATACCAGCGTAAGGGCTATGGCAGGTTTCTCATCGATTTCAGTAAGGATTATGTTAACATACCTTCTCATTGTCTCTTCCTGTAGACCTTCTGGATGGATGGATATCTATCTAACTAACTAACTAACTAACTAACTATATATATATATATATATATATATATATATAGAGAGAGAGAGAGAGAGAGAGAGATTGATTTAAAGATTTATAATGATATCTGGGCTCCTAGTATTTTTGTTATATTTTTGTATAGGTCTTTAAAATTTATTTTTTTATTTTTAAATCTGTAACATTTTGTATTTTATTTTATTTTATTTTATAATTGATGCATTGTAATCATACATCTTTGTTAGGTTCAAACTGATAAAGGCATATATGCAAAATTTAAAGCCACAAGTCCTTTTCCTTTTGGTAGACAAAATATTTTAAAATAGCTAATGTTGAATATAATTTTGTGTGATCAGTTACAATGAAACTTAATTTTATGCAATAATACTCACAGCAATACTGAAAACATTGTATACTACTTAAATCAGTGCTAATAAGAAGCACGGCATCTGCCCTATTTTCATTACCTCACATTGTCTGAGAGAATGTTTTTTTAGATACAAGCTCTACCTAGTGGTTAAAAATATGCAATGCAACTTTTAAAATCCTTAAAAAAAAAAAAAATGATGCAGGAAATAACTTAATCCGAGTTAAAAAGTGAAAGCTAACAGTTTGGAGGTCACTGTGGAACTTGCCTTCTGTTTCACACATGGATAATCTTGCTTAGAAAGTTACATGTGTGTTTGCATTCAGTTTTGTGATTGCAAAACAATGATTTTTTGAGGTATACAAAATCTGTATGATCACATCATTTGTTTTCATTTACTTTTCCTAATGTAATATATTTTTCCAAACGACCATTCTTGGATTGCTTTTAAGTTTTTTTTAAATGACAAAACTACATTTCTTCTTCCATCTCTATTTTTGATGCTTTTTCCTTAGAATTTGTGCCTTTTCTTTTTCCAATTCTTGAATCAAGAATTAGACAAGAGAGCTGGGGTTGTGGCATATGCCATTAACCTCAGTACTTGGGACAGAAGGCTCACAGATTTGAGGCCATCCTCAGCAACTTAGTGAGAACCTGAGCAACTTAGCAAAACCCTGTTTCAAGATAAAAAGAGCTGGCGTGTGTCTCAGAAGTAGAATGCCCCTGTGTCTAATCCCCAGTACCACCACCACCAACAACAACCAAAGAATTAAACAAGAGGACAGAGATATCACCATATACTCACAGTAACACACTCATGCAGGAAGTCTTGCTTGTAGTTGTAAGGAGAGCTTTGGTTGAAGTGAGTAATTGTTGTCTAATTTACTCACATAATAACTGCAGTCTAGAGCCGGGTGTGGTGGCGCACGCTTGTAATCCCAGCATTCGGGAGGCTGAGACTGGAGGATCCGGGTTCGAGGCCAGCCTCAGCTACCTAGTGAGGCACTCCGCAACTTAGTGAGACTCGGTTTCAAAATAAAGAATAAAAAATAGGGCTGAGGGTATAGCTCGGAGGTAGAATGCCCCTGAGTTCAATCCCCAGTACTGCAAAAAAATAAAAATAAAAATAAAAAAAATAACTGCAGTCTTAATAGGATTATACAAAAACCAAGGCATTCTTTTGTATTTCTCAATTCAGATATAGCAGTTGCCATCTAGTGGTCCAAATAAAACATGCAAGGGTGATTTTTTTTTTTCCCTCCCACACAGTACATTGAAATAAAAACTGTTGTCATAATCTTATTAATACAGCCCGTTGGTAAACGTTGTGATTTTTAACAGTTTGAATATTTTTCAAAGTGATTTATATCGACTATAGGCAATATTAACCTAATGTTCAACATATAAAAATTATCTAATCTCCCTGCAAATTTAAAAGTAAATACAGAAGTAAATTTAAAGTAGTTCTATAGTGCCGGGCGTGGTGGCGCACGCTTGTAATCCCAGCATTCGGGAGGCTGAGACCGGAGGATCCGGGTTCGCGGCCAGCCTCAGCTACCTAGTGAGGCACTCCGCAACTTAGTGAGACTCGGTTTCAAAATAAAGACTAAAAAATAGGGCTGGGGGTATAGCTCGGAGGTAGAATGCCCCTGAGTTCAATCCCCAGTACCGC
>PVLC010026848.1:0-22412 GCA_004027655.1 Graphiurus murinus
TTTTTATTCTTTATTTTGAAACTGAGTCTCACTAAGTTGCGGAGTGCCTCACTAGGTAGCTGAGGTTGGCCGCGAACCCGGATCCTCCGGTCTCAGCCTCCCGAATGCTGGGATTACAAGCGTGCGCCACCACGCCCGGCTTATTCTCAACTTTTCTATAGCTGTCAAAATGAAATGTTGAAAGGGTGGAAAGGCAGAAAGCGTGGGAGGAGGCCAGATTGACTGAAGCATGAGGAGTAGCAGCACCTGTCTCCAAAATCACAAGAACCAGCTGTGTGATGCTGGGCAGGTCATAGAACCTCTTTATGTCCCAGCTGAGAGACAGGAAGTAGATGGTCTCCAGGGTCCTATCCAGCTGTTAAATCCCATTATTCTACTACCTCTCATCTCTGAAACCCAAAAGATTACCAAATGCAAAGTAGAAAAATTTTAAAACAGCCAAGGCCTCTCACATAAAGCACAAATAATAAGTATTAACACCTCTCTTTTGAGAAAGTGTGTGTGTGTGTGTGTGTGTGTGTGTGTGTGTATGTGTTGCTAGGAATTGAACCCAGAGGCATTCTACCTCAGAGCTACACCCCAAACTCTTTTTATTTCTTATTTGTAAACAGGGTCTCACTAAGTTGTTGAAAGCCTTCCTAAGTTGCTGAGGCTTCGAATCAGCAACCCTCCTGTCTCAGCCTCCCACACCCAGCCAGGAAAAAAAAATCAGAGTTACTTGTTTCTTTTTATTATAATTTTAATATCAATTCAATTTCAGTTTGCACCTAAAATATCAAACCTAAGAGGCTGAATATAAATATGTTCTGATGAAGCCACAAAACCAAAAGATAATAAATGAACCTCCTTGGAGTTTAGACAAATTTCAAATGACCTTAACATGATATACATTAATATAATAATAATGGCATTATTAATAACAACAGGATGATAGAAAGTCTCCATAATAAAATAACAATAAAAGTACCTTCCAAAACTTTGAGTAACACCCTGGGAAGATTTCAGACTGGTCGAAAGAATTATTTTTAAAAAAGAGCAAGGGAGAAGAGGCTTCACACTCAATTTGAAAGTACAGACCAGACCAGGCATGGTGGCATGCCTGTAATCCCAGTACTTGGGAGGCAGAAAAAGGAGGATCACAGGTTCAAACCCAGCCTCAGCAACTAAGTGAGGTCTTCCACAACCTAGTGAGACCCTGTTTCCAAATAAGAAATAAAGTCAGGCTAGGGGCAGTAGCTTGGAGATAGAATGCCTCTGGGTTCAAACCTCAGTACCACAAAGAAAGAGAGAGGAGAGAGGAAAGAAAGAAAAGTACAATTACTTCATAAACCTTTTAGAAAACTCCCATAGAATTGGTTATTTTACCAAAAGGGACTTATTATATTACTTGAAATAATATTTATGCTGGAAATTATAATATGTGCTAGTTAATACTTAATTTTGCTTTTTCTCATCAATTTTATATAACTTTTCATTAATTATGAGTTTAATTTCATGAGATTTCAGAATCTTTCTGAAATTACAGAAATACATAAAACAGAATGAAAAACCAGTATTCAAAAAGAAAAATATGACAATTTGAGTCTGATGCCAGGCAATTCAAAATATAGGACTGTAGGCACAGTGGTTGAATAAGAAATATAGGTTGGGATTCTGCTAATTATAAGTATTAATTAAAAATTATATCACAAATGAGATAAAATTCATTATGATAAATAAGAAGTAAAAAAATACACATATAAAATGATAATAGCTTGCTTAGGTAGGAATATAAGCTAACATAAAGAACACTACAAAACCAAGACAAGTCAAAACTGTTACCCAATTTCAGAGACCAAAACAAAATGTTTTTAGTCATTTACTAAGAACAGCAAAGTGATCCTACCTTACTACAATTCATTGCTGGTCATGTCTTAGCTAAAGTAGCAGGTCCATGTTGAGGCATTACACGTTAAGGATGAGGAAGACACTTGAGAAACACGAGCAGGTAATCTCGAGGGAATGATCATAGGTCTAGCCAAAAGACATGAGCTGTAAGGAGAAATTCAAGGAGTTAGAATTGTTCACTACAGAGAAAGGTAAAAATGTAAACATGAAGTGTAGTCAGCTATTACTGGAAATTTACTATTACAGTTCATAATCACCAAATTAAAAATAAGAATACTACATTTGCCTAACTTGTCTACCACTGCTCATTCTCTCTCCATTCTTTCTACAACTGTCCCAATGTGAATGTATTTTTACCTTCTCCACACTATTCCCCCAGTTTTGAAGTGGTAATTCATGTTTTTTCTCCATTTTCACAGCATAAAACTAACTTAAAGTTTGAAGCATATCAGAAGAAGCAAGGAACTATGGTTGTTGAATTGTCATTACAGTCTAAGGAATTCTGTATGTAAGAAAAAAATGTCAAATGCTGAAGATTTGGGAAGATTTCTCTCATCAAACACATACTAGAAAGTATGTGTTCCATATGCTTTAGTATGCCAAAATATGATGCTTGAATTGGCTGTTTTTCCCTCAAACCTTGAAATTGGAGGATCTTCATAGAAGTTTCTTGGTCACTGGCTCTATTCATGTGTGTGTGTGTGTGTGTGTGTGTGTGTGTGTGTGTGTGTGTGTGTGTGTTGTGGGGGAAAAGAGACTAGGGATTGAACCTCTGAGCTACACCCCCCAGACCAATTTTTTTTAGTTTTTATTTTGAACCAGGATCTCGCTAAGTTGCTGAGACTAGCCTGGAACTTGTGATCCTCCTGTCTTAGCCTCTCAAGTACTGGAATTACAGGCACAAGCCACCATGCATGGCCTCACTGGCTCTCCATCACTAATGTCAAATATACACTTGTCCCCCAATATCCATGTTCAAGGACTCCTGTGGATGCTCAAGACTCTCATATAAAATGGTATTGTATTTTCATATAACCTAAATACACCATCCCATATTCTTTAAATGATCTCTAGATTGCTTATAATATCTAATATAATGTAAATGTTATATAATCATTTTATAGTGTATTGTTTAAGGAATAAAGGCAAGAAATACAAGTCTATGCATGTTCAGTAGAGATGGAGTTTTTTAAAGACAATTTTTTATCCGTGGTTCGTTGAATCCACAAATACAGAACCCATGGATGTGGAAGGCCATATCTAGTTCACAATCCTGTTTGTTTTCATCTCTTGCCACATGCATCCCAATTTCTGGTTTATAATCAACTCTCCCCTTCTTCCAAACTCATCTGGTTTTTGTTTGCCTATTCTGTTTCCTGTCATTTCCCCTACTTCCTTGACTTCCACATGAATCAGATGACATTTCACAAATGTTACCAGAAAGATCACTGCTTTCCTTCTGGTCAGGAAACTAACCAAACACCACGTATCAGTCACATTCTCCAAGTCTTCCACTCTGCTAATCATTTACCCACTTCCAAAGGGTTCCTTCTTTGCCTCCAGACAGACAGGTTATTTCCTTCTATATTTGGCAAGGTTCTCAATGCTAGAATTGGTTGGAAATCTATTCTGCATGTAATTTAAAAACAGTATTACATCCTTCTCCCATGAAACTGTGAGGAGTTGTTGAGGGTCTCACTAAATTGCTGAGGCTGGCTGCAAATCTGGACTCCTCCTGTTTCAGCCTCCCAAATACTGAGATTATACACATGTGACACCACACCCAGCTCACTCATAAGATTTCTACAGAACAAAATATAGTATCTAATTCCATTCCAAAGACAAACCCCAAGATTACTGAGTCATTTATTTAATTTTTTTCAGACTCTTATCAGTAAAGATAGTTGTTAAGAGATATTTAGAATTCCATATTCTCATCTCTCATTATGACACAGCAATGATTATTTTCAAAGACCTAAGTACAAAAGAGACACCTATTCCAATGGATTCATGTTCAACATTGAGCAGTGTTAAATGTCTTTCTCAACACAGCCAGTCAGAGCATCTATTGTTATATCTCAATCTTCAATCCATTGTTCTCCATCTTTTTTATTTCTCAATGAAAAAAAAAAGTATTTTCCTTAATATTGAAATGGTTTGATTAAAAAATAAGTAACATCATTGGTAGCATCTCTAAATAGAACTTTTCTTGGTTCAAACTACTATACATCTATGAATTAAAATATTATATTCTTTGTGTTACTAGAAGTTATCAAAATTCAGCAGATTTCCATACACAATAATTTAAAATGTATAATGACTACTTTCTCATGCACCTTAATCTCCCCCCACCAATTTCACCAATGACACAGGCTCTCAACTCAAAAACAAACTCAGAGCCAAATATAATTCCTGTTTCCTGAATGTGCTTCTCTTCACGCACAGGTCAACAGTGAAACAAGAGAAATACCTAGAGTGCAAAATGTACGGAGATACTCTCAGGATAATGCAAGTGCCACCCTACAGATGCACGGCCCTGAAAGTGAGTACTATCTCAGTAGCCCTACTCGTTCCCACATCTACTCCCCCTATTTCTGCAATGCCCCTTTACTTCTTCAAAATCCAGTTCTGATAAACCAAATATCTAAAAATAAACAATGAATTTAAATATAATTTAAAATCATATTTTCAAAGTAAATTTCTTGTTCATAATTGATATGAGATAAAATAGATAAGAATGTCTATACAACAATCATCTAAATTTGTAAAAATGAGTTGCAGGTGCATGTAAATAATAAACCTGTGTTTTTTTACCCTGAAGCATGTATCTTCCTTGCTTTTGGCAGCAGCATCTCAATTTCTTTTTGTTAAACTATCCTTCTCTTATCCTCTATCTATGTCCTCAGGGTGGCACTAATCACTGGCACTCTGACGTTCCTGCAGGAGGCACATGACCCAGAGCTGGAAAAGCAGCATATTCCTTCCCCCAAGCAGTAGTACAGAAAGGAGTATGTGACCCAAATTGGACTGTTATAAGACTATGTGGACTGGATCCCAACTTTTTTTGTGTGTGTGTGTGAAGCTAGGGATCAAATCTAAAGCCTTGTACATGCTGGGCAAGTGTTCTGCCATTGAGCTATATCCCCAATATGTTTGCAGGAACTACAGGAAGGAAAGTTCTTTTTCAGTTGAAGTTGCTAAACAGAAAGAACCTATGTGCCTATTTTATAATTGACCAACTCAGAGAAAGGCAAGTGATGGAAAGAAAAATGGATAAAATTCTGAAAACATTCTTCACCTAAATCTGAGTTAAAATGTGAACAGATGCAGCTGACAGAATTTAGAATTACTGCTTAAGAACAATTTTCTGGCCAGGTGTGGTGGTGCACGCTTGTAATCTCAGCATTCGGGAGGCTGAGACCGGAGGATCTGGGTTCGTGGCCAGCCTCAGCTACCTAGTGAGGCATTCTGCAACTTAGCGAGACCTGGTTTCAAAATAAAGAATAAAAAATAGGGCTGGGGGTGTAGCTAGGAGGTAGAACGCCCCTGAGTTCAATCCCCAGTACCGAAAAAAAAAAGAACAATTTTCTGGATTTCTTATGTTCCTGTGGTCAGGGCCCTTTGAACAAAGGTTACTATAAGGCTACTTACACAATAGACAAATTTGGAAGCTACAGATGAAGTCCCCCTAGTGAGAAGTCCTCCAAAAATCTCTGGAGAAATAAAGCTCTCTCCTTTCCTTTGCTGAAGATATTTACTTATATTCTAGGACAATAAACCTAAAGAAATCTTACCACTCTTCCATGGAAATTTATTTAATGAGTAATCTCTCTCTTCCTCCCTGCAAGAGACACTGGCAGATATGTTGGCAGCCTATATAAGCTTAGAGTCTCCTCATTTCAAGCTTCCTCTCCGAAGAGGCAAATCCACTGAATATGTAGGTAATTATCTGGCCTTCATCACACTGGCCTGTCACAGGGACAGGGTATGTGGAACCAATGCTGAGATATTTCTCTAGCCACTCCTTTTGCTGTACTAAACCCTAAGTCTCTTAACCAGGGCTCTTGTGTTAATATAGGAATACAAAACCAAGGTAGGCTAACTTTGTAGCTTGCAAGCAAGGCATGTCTCCATTTTAGACTTTATGGTTACATAAGGCAACACTTTTTTATGAATTAATTCAGTCAGCAAATACTTGCTGAGATATTAATAAGATGTATGTAGTACAGTTTCCTATATGACATAAAAATTCCTGCCTACATGGAGGTTATATTTTATAGAGAGGAAACAAAATATAAAATAAGTATATAAAATACACTGTGAAGTAAGAAAAAACAGGAAAAAATAATAAGCATCGGGGAAGTAGGAAATTTCAAATTTATGTTGTGTGCTTAAAGATGTTACAAAAAAAGTGATCTCACACAAAGACCTGGAGGACATAAGGAAGTGAGTCAGATAGGGAAGAAGAGCATTCCAGGCACAGGGAACAATAAGCACAAAAGTACATGCAGCCAGGCATGGTGGCACATGCCTGTAACCCCAGTACTTGGGAGACTGAGACAGAATAGCCTCAGCAACTTATCGAGACTCTTTCAAAAAAAAAAAAAAAAAAACAACAAGAGGCCTTTGTGGGGTGAATGGTGGAGAGAACAGAAAATCTGAGTAAAAATGCTGCATTTTAAGGGTTTGGGCTTTTTACTCCAACTTACATAGTAATCCCCTAAGTTTTGAGCAAAGAAGTAATGTGATATTTTACTTTTCAAAAGGATGACAGGCTACTTTTTGAGAGAAATAGCATCAGCATGGAGTTTTATTTGAAGTTATGTAGAAGAAAGGAGATGATGTTGAACCAAGATAATCAAAGTAGGAGTGGTGAGAACTAGTCAGATTTCAGAATTTTGTTGAAGCAAACAATATGCTGAAGGATGGTATGAGGAAAGAATGAAGGATAACTTCAAGGTTTGGGGCTTGAGCAAAAACAAGAGGATGGAGTTGTTGTTAGCTTTTCTGGTACTGAACCAGGGAGCACTATACCACTGAGCCCTTTTTTTTTGGAGACAGGGTTTCACTAGGTTGCTCAGGTTGACCTGAAACTTGCAATTCTCCTCCGTCAGCCTCCTAAGTCACTGAGATTACAGATGTGAGCCACCAACACCTGGCTAGGACTGATTTTTTTTTTTTTTTTTAATGGGGTTTCTGTCATGTTTTGAGTTCCAAAGGAAACCTAATAATGTAAAAGTTTATGCCAGAAAACAGGTAATACAAGTGATAGCAGTAACATATGGAACTAAGTCAATAACAAAAAATAAAGTGGTGCATGGTGGTGCATGCCTATAATCCCAGTACTTGGGAAACTGAGCAGGAGGATCGTGCTTCACGGCCAGCCTCAATAATTTAGTGAAGCTCTCAACAACTTAGTAAGAACCTGTTTCCAAATAAAAAATAAAATAGGCCTAGGGGTGTGGCCAGGAGGTAGAAGGCCCCTAGACTCCATACCCAGTACCACCAAAAAAAAAAAAAAAGAAAATAGAAAATGAAAAGTACCTAGTATTCCTCTATTGTAGGGTGAGAAGTCAGCAATCCTTAATATGCAAAACAGCTAGTAAAGTGCTGCTTATGTAAATCAGACTATGGGCCTATTAAGGAAAGGATTTTAAGGTACTTAATAAAAGATGTTAGGATATTGGTATACTGGCTTCTATGTTTCAATGTTTCTTGAAGAAAGAGGCACACTCAGAGCCAAGTCTTATTAAAAAGAAAACCCTTTCAGTCTGTCACAAGTCCAAGATGGCTGATAACTTTAAAATTTACAAGGTGAAAACTCAATATCCCTAAATTAAAATTAGAGCCTTTAGCTGTGTGTGGTAGCACAGGCTTATAATCCCAGTACTTAGGAGCCTGAGACAGGAGGATCATATGTTCGTGGCCAGACTCAGATACTTAGTGAGGCTCTCTGCAACTTAGTGAGCCCCTGTTTCAAAATAAAGAATAAAAATAGAGCTGGAAGTATAGCTCAGAGATAGAATGACCCCTGGGTTCAGAACATCCCCAGTACTGAAAAAAAAAAAAAAAATTAGAGCCTTTAACCACACAAAAACAGCATGCCAATTAAATCTGAGAGATAGAAGTACTCTCCTACCCACGAATCCTAGCAAAGAAGATATTTGTCCATTATAAAGAATGATCCAAGAATGAAATAGCCGGTGAACAGAGACAAATAAGATGTGCACTATAACCTAAAGTGGTTATTCTGAATGACCCATTGGCAGATGCCAAGATGAAGACTGATAAGCCTAGGATTCGCATAGTTGCTCAACCTTGATGCTACTGAGATTTTCAACCAGGCAATTTCTTGGTTGTGGAAGACTACCTTGTCTGTTGTAGGATGTTCAATGGTATACATGGCCTCTATCTACTACATGCCAGCAGCACCTGCGTACTCCTCCACCATCTATTATGATGACAAAAATGCCTCCGGATATTGTCAAATGTCCCCTGAGATAAAAGCTGCCCCCTGTTGGAGAATCATTGGCTTTGGGTGATGGGCAAAGTTATTTGTTTAGATCCATACCAATCAATGGTTTGATTCAGAGACTAAGGTTTGAGCTTTGCCTACCTGGGAAGAGTTGATAAAATAAAAATAAATTAAAAACTTACTGATTTTATTAAAAGAGTTAAATTACCTAAATCCCAACAAAGTCTTGTTACTGCTTATCCCCAAAGATGATTCCCTGGACCCCAATCCCTTACCAACAGAAAACTAGCTACTAATGCACTGAAACCCTGAGTAAGGGATCCCTCTCAATCTATCTTAGCTATGATCAGGAAAAAAGAGAACAAGAATCAAAATGAATGTCTTTCACTCCTCCTTTCCATGATCACAGCACCTTCTTTTTTTGTTTTTTGTTTTTGTGAGTGAACCACACCATCCTGACTCTTGGCCTTAGTGGTTCAGACATAGGTGACCACACTTCCTCTTTCCAGTTCTAATAGTTGGCACTTCTGGATCAAGGATGGAGAAATGACAGAATTCATTCAATTAGACAGACTCAGTCCCAGGACTTTTTGACAGAAGTTAGAGTAAGAGAAGTTCTTTTTATGATGGGCTTGCTTCACTGAAAGAATTTAAGCATAGAACCACCAGAGAGTTTCACATGAAATATACCTATATGAGATTATATCTAACACAAGAGAAAGCCTCAGTGCCCTACATATGAATAGGGTTTTGGTCTCATGCAACTGAATGGTATCAAAAATATAAGCCAAGCATGATGGTGCACTCTTATAATCCCAGTACTTGGGAAGCTGAGACAGGAGGGTCACATGTCCATGGCCAGCCTCAGCAACTTAGTAAAGCCCTCCACAATTTAATGAGATTCTATATCAAAATAAAACAATAAAATAGGGCTAGGGGTATAGCTCAGAGGTAGAATGCCCCTGGGGTTCCATCCCCAGTATCACAAAAAAATAAATAACAAGAAAAATATAGTAGTATTACTCCTAGTCTGCAGATAAAACAAAAGGAAGTTATAAGAATTACATTATCTGCCTAAATTCATATAATTACTACTAGTAGCATAGATTCAACCCTAGGCAAATGTGGCTTAACATCCATGCTTTTTTTTACCACACTACACTCCCTCTCAGGAAAAGAGTTACGGGTAGTCATAAGTTGTTCTTACATGTAGTGAGTATTCTCTTTACATCTGTAGAATGACCAAAAATGGAAAAATCACGTGTTGTCTTGCTTTCTATACCATTCCTGTAACAGCCTGCCTCTTGTCTGACATAGAACACATCTGCATTTTTTTTTGTACATAGGCTACCTTGAAGGACATGTGCATTTTTTCATCATTCTCAACCTCTTTCAAATATCATGATATTACCGTATGTAATAGCAAGTATCTCTAAGCTAAGATACTGGAATGTGAATTTCTATTACAAGGTAAAACAGGCTCAAAATACAAGCAGGAAGTCAGAACCTGAGAAAGAGGCTATTACCAAGGTCTAGCTACTACTTCTTATAACTAATTGTGAAATTGTCAGAAAAGGACACACATAGCCCAGTGTAGTGGTACATGCCTATAATCCCAGTATTAAGAGGCTGAGACAAGAGGATCACAGGTTCAAGGACAGGCTCAGCAACCCAGGGAGACCTCAGACCTTGTTTCAAAATAAAATAGGGTTGGGTGTGTAGTGGTAGAATACTCCTGGGTTAAATCCCAAGTACAATAAATAAGTAAATTAACAAACAAACACATAATACTCCAGAAGTAAAGACACACATATTACCCCAGAAGTTTGGATACTATTGCTTATATTAACATTTAAAGATATTTGAAAAATTATATTAACTTCTAGAAATTATCATTAATAAACTCCTTCATATATTATTGTTGAGGGTAGAAAGGAAGACAGGACAAGATTTATGAATATAAAAATCTCTGACATTTTCAAGCAATCTGTCCAAAGAAAGACCATGAGAATTTCTAAGAGAGCTGCAACACTCAAAGAAAATAGTTTGCAAATTAACTTCTGTTTCCCAAGAAGGTGTGGTAGACAGATTCACATCCA
Source organism: Graphiurus murinus (assembly GCA_004027655.1). NCBI lineage: Eukaryota > Metazoa > Chordata > Mammalia > Rodentia > Gliridae > Graphiurus > Graphiurus murinus. The sequence continues at coordinate 10,462 of PVLC010026848.1, forward strand.
GATCAAAGACGCTGAATTCACATTCCATTTTGAAACTTATTCAAAAATGTCTATTTTTTGGCTAAGATCCACAACTTTTCTCAAGCCTCTTTACTTTCTCTTCTCTTCCAGCAGCTGGATTCTTTCATCGGGAAAATATTTTTACAAAGAAACAACACTTTATCACTTCACAAAAGTTATAGTATAGGACAATCTCAAACAGAGAATAAGGCCAAAGTGAGATATAGTCACTGAGCAGTCGGCCATGGTCTAAGGGGTCTCACTTCTAGTAGGAAGAAGTCATCTCAGCAACACTGCAAATATTTCAACATGGAACTTTGAGCCTCTCAAACAATTAAAACCACCATTAAATCCAGGACTGCTAAGAACTTACCACAGTTATATATTTTTACCATTTACATCTATTACAAGTTTAGCATATGAAATATCTGAATTCAAATTCATTATTTTATAGGTCCTTGGACAAATGATGACCTAAGATTTGTTTCAGAACACACACACACACACACACACACACACACACACACACACACACACAAAAGAGCAATTCCAATTCTTAGGGTTATCATACAAATAAATAAAAAGAAATGTAGCAAAAGTGCCTACTACTTTTAGCAGGCACTGAAGAAATATTAGTGCTCAGCCCCCATTATATATCTGAATCTATGTAACTTTAAAACTTTGACAGAAACTGTTTACACTTTAGAAGTTAAAATGTCTAAGAAGAAAGATAAAAGGGCTAGGCAAACAAAAACAAAACTGTGTGTGTGTCGGTGTGTGTGTGTGTGTGTGTGTGTAGGAGAAAGAAATCAAAATCAGACTCCTGTTTTGTAAAAAGTTTTTATTAATGTATGTAAATCTAGATTAAAGATTCTCATGCATCATCCAACATAACTACTTATTTTAAAAAGTGATGTCATTATTTATCATTAGTAAGTATCTGAAACACCTATATTGTTTAGAACAACTAATTATGCTCTGCTACTGCCAATTTGTTCAATAAAAAGAAAGTAAGGAGGCATTACAAAGTGATGGCACTAAACCAAAATACATAAACTTGCAGTAAATTCAGAGTGGATATGAAAAGTGACACTTAATAGATCTGCCACATTAGTAAGTGCACCATACCTCTGTAGACTCTGTAGTGAAACAAACAAAAAAGGTGATACTTAAGAATGTTCCCTTTGCTTTTAGCAAAGCAAAATATACAATACCTTAGTGAAACTTAAAATGATAGCTAACTTGTATAAGCCCATACATCGAAAGCATGTGATTCAGATGGAAATAAAATTGAAAAAAACGCAAGGCACTGGATAAATATGTTTATGGGGCAAAAGGTAGTTTAACTGCCAGGGTGGTTACTGACCCATTTGTTAACAAAACTGAATACTGCAAGAGGAGTCAAATGTACTCTTCTTTGTACTATTAGGCGAAATTAACATGAGAGCCCCACCAGCTGACAGAAGCTTGGGAAATCCTCCAAAGCTGAAGGCATCCTGAGAGCAAAAAAAGGACACAGCCTACAAAAGTGTTCAACCCCAAGAAGAAAACACTTCCAAGAAACAGCATCAAGCAATGATTATCACAGTGACCAAGGACTAATCTTCAGTTTTGGGACAAGGCAGGAGGTTTTGTAAGTAAACCAGAAATGCTCTTGTTCTGCAAACGCCACGACACAAGGGTCAAGAATAAGAACTTTTGCCTGTAGAGATAATGATGTAATACAAAGTTCTCCAGCCTTCATTTTAGAAGCAAAAAATATCTAATAATTTTAATGACTGGAGTCCTATTGATAGAACCGTTAACAGTCTGAAGGGATCACTTAAGTTTTTCTATTAAATTTGGCCGCCTTTTGTGGCGGTTGTTATATCCTAGATTCACAAAGGTCTCAGGAAATAACACTTAGAAATATCAATGGTCTACTGAACATAGTTTTTGTTAAGTTCTCACTTCCAACTGTATTTTGACAAAAGAATGGTCATTTAAAAGCAATCTCTTTCAAACAATGTAATTGTAAAGATATTTTTTTCTGACTGAGTCAATGTAAAAAGCATTTTTATGTACAAAGTACCTAGAATATAAAAATTCTAGTATTGAGAACTTCCCCATCTCCTAAAACTGTTAGTCCCACTATGGAAAGTCTTTCTCCAAGTGAAATAATTTATACTGGAAAACTTATTTCAATGTTCCTATATTAATTAGTTATATTATTTACAATAAAAACTATGCTGTGATTCAAATATTTTTAAATGTTTAAGATGTTTTAATTTTTAAATGTAGGATTCTTTATTATCAGTTACATATAATTAGTGTAATGATCCTTTTTTCTATAGAATTACAAGAATAAGAAAAACTGGAGTGGTATTCAAACTGGAGAGGTACAGTTATAGGTCTCAACTAGAGAACTGTATGGCATGGTTCAAATATTTGTTACTAATAATAGTTATACACTTTTTTTTTTTTTTTTTTGCGGTACTGGGGATTGAACTCAGGGGCATTCTACCTTCGAGCTATACCTCCAGCCCTATTTTTTTATTCTTTATTTTGAAATCGGGTCTCACTAAGTTGTGGAGTGCCTCAATAGGTAGCTGAGGCTGGCCGCGAACCCGGATCCTCCGGTCTCAGCCTCCCAAATGCTAGGATTACAAGCGTGCGCCACCACTCCCGGCCTACACATTTTTAAAGACTCACATTCTTCAGTAAATCAAAGTAGATTTAAGTTTTACCTATACTGATGCTATTCTCAACACCTGCATTATGATAAGCTTCATTGAATGATAAAGGAAGACATGGAATTACAGCTGGCATGTTAGGAAGCATATTGGAGTATGTCACAGATGTAAATATCCTGTACTTAGACGGAAAAAAATTATTGAGAAATATTAACTTAGATCACAATTTTCTTATTTATTTATTTATTTATTTATTTATTTTTTACTGCTGGATGAGACAGTAAGAGCTAGGTAGTTCAACAACTAACTCCTAACTGTTAGTTCAGTGCTTGCTTCAGAAGACCCAGTAACTATGGACTGGTCCGAGTACTTCAACTGTGTTCTTTTAGGAATTCCAATTCTAAGCACATACTTACTTAGCACACATTCAGAAATAGGGATATCTGTAAAGTACAGATCCCTAAAAAAAAAAAAAAAATATATATATATATATATATATATATATATATATATATATGTAACAGGAGGTAGAAAATATACAACTAAGAATATTGTTAAATTTGAAAATTAAGTTTTAAACAGATTAAATATGGTTCAATGTGGGGGAGAACCCTAGTTAGATATTTAACAAAGTAATCTTTAGTTTTTCTGTACCACTTTTAAGCAAATACTTGTGGTTTAAATGAAAGAATTTAGGGCAACCATCCAACCACAGATGATAATCTAAGGTGAAAGAAAAATAAATCAGGAATTCAGACAAACAAGACATATTTTAGGGTCAAAACTCATGTAAATTTCTGATAAATCCTACTGAGATACAGTAATCTCAGAACTATTAAAAGAATATATCATCTGAAATATTTATAATTATTTTTGTGCAAACACAAATGTCATTCAATGTATATTATTTTAATCCCTTGTATCTGAAACTGAAGTGCTTTTAGGATAGTGGAATAATTTATTAATACCAGGAAAGATAAAATTAATGCTACCATTTAAAAACTGAATACAGAACTTCAGCAGTTTCTAAATTTAGGCATTTTATCTACATCGTCTCATTTCTTTCTACATAACACCCTTATAAGGAAATTTTATCATCCTCATTTAATAGATGGGAAACTATTATTTAAAGAGATTAAGTAATTTGCCTAAGATCTCACAGAAGAGAAATTGGGACCGAAACCCAAGTTATGTGGCCTCAAAATAAGTGTCTATTCTTTTCGCTACATTTTCCAGACAGTTATGGAACACCTATCTTAGAATTTTCCATCTTATAAATAATACTTATGGAAGAAAGAGACCATTTATCAAGCTTATTATGAAAGGTGATGATGTAGACTGAAAATCAGTCAGTTTGATAATTATATATGGATATTTAAGAAATAATTCCAACTCACACATGCCATCAAATTTTTAAAAGGTAAAAATGTAATATCCAATAAACGAAGAAATATGAATATTTTATAGGAAAGTACTTAATAAACCTTATGTTACCTAGATATTTTAAATTTCAAAGAAAAAATAGAAAGGACCACTATTTTCTCAACCATACAGCAGTTTCATTTGGTAAACTATAATTATATTTATACTTATGTAATGAGAAATGTAGGTGGTTACGTCTGATTCATTTGATCTGGCTCTCATCTGTCCTCTATTTTTTTTCTGGTTTTTCCTTGAGCTCTGGAAGCCTCCCTCCGATATAGTATGACTGAGCCTCAGGTTCAGGAAAACCTACAAATTTAGATGCAAATGCAGATACACTAAAATGAAGTCCAAAAAACTGCAATGACTGAAGAGTGTTGTAGAAGAAATAAAAGTTTTGGTTATTTTCCAAAACATTAACTATGGTAGAATTATTGGTGACTTTTTTTCTGTATAATTTTTCAATTGCCTTTAAAACACTGTATCTATATAATCAAATAAAAATAGGAAGGAAAAGGTATAAGAAAGGAAAGGAAGGAGGGGACAGGGACAAACTGGAGCTGCTTTTTTTTTTTTTTTTAATAAATCAAACCATTTCATTATTTCTGAATTAGCTAAACCTACCACTAAAGTTCAAACCTATAACCTGCTTATTCCCTTTAATATCTCAATAGTATGATAGGTTAACTACACATACGCATGCCAAAGACAAGTGAAAAGTGGAAAAATAATGAGGCAATCTAGGGATCTATAAATTCTGAGATAGGCCTCTTAATTTCAGTATTTTAGAAATTAGTATATAAATGAGAAAACAGAGCTACTGAACTGAAAAAGAGGATTCACATACTTAAGGAAGAATTCAGAAATTTTGTAAGTATGGAAAAATTACAAATATCATAAATATATATGTGAATTTATGCCCATTTCCATTTATATTCCTTCATTATAAATTGAAGTTCTATATTAAAGTATTCCTTTATCAACATGAGACAACAATCTGAGCTGAGTCATCAAAATACGGACAAATTGCTCTAGATAATTACTCCAGTTTCCATTAAGTAGTTCCACTAAAAAAATATGTCACATTTTCAAATATTGTTCACATTTGTAAACTTTCTTTTTCCATTACAAAAATTCATTACTCCAAAACTATATGAAATTGACCAAATTTATTAAATTATATTACCAAAACACTGTAGATTGATAATCCCTTGGCCTTCCCTCCAAAAGGTGACTTATAAATCAAATACAAAAATGTAATCTATGAACACAGGAGTCCAATGTTAAAACTTTTATTTATATAACAATTTCATTAGATTTCATTTCTTCTGATAACCAAAATGCAATTTACTCATCTGGACCTTGGTTACAAATATAATTTCCCATCCACTCACAAGATTACTTTGAATAGTTTCACGTAATTAAATTACTATATTTTTTTATAAGCACTATTCCCATTTACAAACAAAAATAAGCACCTTACAACATTTTGGTATAATATACATTTATGCTGATTTTTCAAACTTGATCATTTCATTTCCTGTTATTTAACATTTATTACTTAACTGTACAAAAACATCATTGCTATATAAATTGTAGGTACTACAATTTTGCTGCATAGTTTGAGTTTTTCTTACTAAAATACTGAAAAAAAACTGACAAATCTGAAATGTTCACAGCCAACAGCTATAGCGACATAACAGTTGAGGATGAAAATGATTTGTCTACCAAAAGTCTAAATTATTTCTTCTAGACTAATGACAGCTACCTTTGAAGCAGTACAGAAGCTGCATTAACTGTACACTAAATAACTGTAGAACACACACACACACACACACACACACACACATACGCACACACATATGGGGGGGATTTACTGGGGATTGAACCTAGAGGCAATCTACTACTGAACTACACCACCAGCCCTTGTGTGTCTTGTGTGTGTGTCTGTGTGTGTGTGTGTGTCTGTGTGTGTTTGAAATGGTATTGCCAAATTACGGCAGGGTGACCTCAAACCTGCAATCCTCCTGTCTCAGCATTCCAAATACTGAGATTACAGTTCTGCAACGGTACTCCTTTTCAGACGGTGTATATTTAATGCTGTCAAATCAGTTCAGAAGAGAAATAGATGTTCACCAAAGGTCTTTTATGGAAGAAAACAGAGAAAGGGTTTCCAAGTATGCCTATGTAATCTCAATACATTCCCGGTATATCTGGAAGTATAGCGCCCTTGACTTAACAGTGTTAACAGAAAAACTTTTCTGTATAAAAGATAAACCTAAACCTTCTTATGCACTAATAGACCCGTGGCTCTTTAAAAAAAAATGTCTTCATAAAGCCAACATAGGCATACCAAGACTATAAGAAATACAACTCTGCACATTAATTACATTTTGCAATACACTGGGGGGTGGGGGTTAACTGGGGGTTGAACCCAGGGGTGTTCTACCTCTGAGCTCAGGCCCAGCCCTTTTATTTTTATTTCGAAACAGGGTCTCACAAAATTGCTGAAGCTGGCCTCAAACCTGTGATCCTCCCGTCCCAGCCCCTCAAGAACTGGGATCCCAGGCTACCAAGTCCTGTTTGCGATAGTTTCTTTTAAAATCCTGTCCTCATTCCACATGTGGGTTTAAAAGTATTTTCTACTCTTTAATCACTAAAATAGTTTTGGTCTATACTCATTGATTTTTCCATTACACTTTTATATACCATGATTTCACTAAGAAATTTCTTTAAGACAAATATCTGAAAAAAGAGAAATCAACAGTATGCCTTTGGAGTACTTTATGTCAAAATGATAGTGAGATCACTCTGAATATACGCAGCTGTTTCTTAATATAAAAGATTAAAGCTTCAGCTGGGTGTGGTGGCGCAGGGCTATAATCCCAGTACTTGGGAGGCTGAGACAGGAGTGTCATAGGTTTGAGTCCAGCCTTGGCAACTTGACAAGGCTCTCAGCAACCTACCGAGAACCTGTTCCAAAGTGGAAAATAAAAATAGCTGCTAGTATAGCCCAGAGGTAGAATGCCCCTGGGCTCAACCCCATTAACACACACACACACACACACACACACACACACACACACATATTAAAACTTCATTTTTCTAAATCATAAGGTGAACACGAATGAAAGGCTACCTACCCCAAACTTAACAAGTTACTACAAGTTACTATATTTTGGGTAGCATTGCAGTGGACAGAAAAATCACAAGTGTACAAAGTACAAAGCGATCAACTCATACAAACTCCTTAATTTGTGTAATAAGTGCCCGGGCCCCACCAACACCAACTTAATGACTGTTCAAGAAAGTTAATCTTAAGGGAAAAAATCTAAGGCAGGCAGTTGACCCCAAGGTACCTCCAAACACCTCCCCATCTCTAAATGGCCCCAGAGAACAGAAATGACCCCTGATAGTACTAGCTTCACACTTAGGTGTATCTCTTGATTAGACTCATGAAGGACACTTTCAAGCAGGATTCGAGGAGAAAGGAGCAGTGGAGGATAAACGCGGGAGGAGAAGCTGACCCAGGGGAGGAGAGCTGGGGAAGGACTGAGGGCTCCGGAGGTGGGAAGGGGTTGGGGTAACACCCAGGGGCTGGGTGCCTCATCTGGAAGGCGGCGCCGGGAAGATGAGTGCAGGAGAAGGGGTGCATGCATGACGGGCGGTGGCCGCAGGCCCCTCTCCACCGCCCACACCCCACAGCCCCCGACCCCGCGACGGGGCGGGGCCAGGCGCCCGCCACAGCCCGATCGCGGCGGCACCCGCCCCCTCGGCCCCGGTCCCGGGTTGGTGGGAGGGGCGCGCCTCGCGGGGCTGGGTGTCCAGAGGATCCAAAACCCAACCAGAAATGTTCCGCCGAGGGCAGGAGCATGGGCAAGTGGCCCCTCAGCCTCGGTGGGGATGGGGATGGCTGAGGGCGGAGGAAGAGATCTCGGCGCAGCCCCTGCCGCCAGGGCCAAATCCTGGCGCCCCCCTGCGGGCAGGGGCTGTTGCCCCCGCACTAGGCTGGCCTTCCCGCCTCCTCCCCCCCGCCCCCGGCGTTGCCCCGGGCAACAGCGCCTGCCGCCCGCGGCGTGAAACGCACCTACCTAGAACCTGACAAGCCGGAGCCCCTCAGACCCAGGAGCCAGTCGCCACCCCGCGTCACGGGGGCTGCCGCAGCCAATAGGCGCCGCTGTCACGAACCTCTGCGGCCAATCCCGCTGCACTCCGGTCTCCGGGCACCCTCGAGGCCTCAGCCAATGGACAAACGCGGGAGGCGGGCGATGCCGCCCAGCCCCTAACCCCCTACTAACCCACCTCCCAGGGGGCGGGGCGCGGCCAATTGGCCGGGACCCCGGAGGGGGCGGAGCCCGGACTCGGGCGGGTGGGCGCGGGCTGACCCGCTGCGGGCGCGGCGAACTGGGCGTGGAACTGCGGCCGCCGCCCTCCGGCCAGCTCCCCGGAGGGGCGGCGTCCCGGGGTCGGTGCGTTCGCAGCGTTCTCCCCGCTTCGGAAACCGCGCCCCTTCGCTCGGGACCCTGGGCTGCCACGGTGGGATGGGGCCGGAGGCGGACGGAGGCGTCACAGGAAACTTTGGGAGGCTCGCCTGGCCGCGGCCGGGAAGTGGCCGGGCCGGGGATGATAAACTGGGGCCGCCTGGAAGGGACCACCCCGCCGGCCGCCGGAAAGGAATTCGGAGGGTGGGGGTGGAGGCGAGATGAAAATGTGAAGTGCACCCGCGGGGTGCTGGCCGATCCCGGGAGAGCCGAACCGCTTTGGGACTACGGAGCCCGCCACCACCCTAAAGAAGCGTCCTGCACCCTCTTTTGTCCTCTACGTTCCCACATTTTACTTGCATCTCTGGTAACGAATTCCTTTAAAATGGTTTTCGGCTTCTCCAAAGTATTCTGAGCTTCTTAAGGGCAAGAACACTGTCTCATTCCTGTATTCCCAGTGCCTGAAACTCTTGTCTAGAAAAGTTAGTTACCAAAGTGTACCGCAGGTCTTGGGAGCGGTCGCCTCTAGTAAGTCCTTACCTCTTCCAGAGTCTAGAATGCTTGAAGAACCCAAACTGACTTGCTCTTCCCGTGAGGGCTGTTTCTGAAACGTATGTCACCAAAATAATTTGGTAGAAAATGAGTAAAATGTGAATAATTACAAGGTGATCTTTCACAGTGTGATAGGTGTTTGTCACTGTTTGAGGGTGTTCCAGTAGAGTGCTTTTTAAGGCTTTCTATCTTATTCAGGGGGGTGAAACCACATTCTTCGCCTGGAGCAAATCTAAGTCGACCTTTTATCCAACCTTTCCCTCAAAAAAGTTAGAGTTATGTGGGAGCCAAAGAAGAGTGGTGAATATTTTTTTCTAAACACGGTTATTCATTTGACCATAGTGAACAGCTCTACACAGAAAAACATACATTTTAAGTTGAACCTTTGCTATTTCAAAGCCCAAGAAACCAAAACATGGGGTAAGAACAAATAAGTATTAAAAATAAGAGGCTCAGCACGCCGTTGGCGAAACAGGCCTGTAATCCCAATTACTAGAGAGGCTGAGGCAGAAGAACCACAAATCTGATGCCAGCTTCCGCAGTTTAGCAAGACCCTGCCTCAAAATAATACTGGCTAGGGTGCAGCTCAGTGGTGATGGGGGCGGGGGCTTAGTTATCTTTTGAAAATGGGGGGTAAGATATCCCTCTTCTATTTCTCACAGCATTTGCCTTAAAAAAAACAATGAACTAAGCCGGGGCGTGGGAGCAGCACCCTTGTAATCCCAGTACTTGGGAGGCTGAGACAGGAGGATCCCAGGTTCACGCTAACCTCAGCTACTTAGTGAGGCCCTCTGCAACCCTGTTTCAAAATAAAGAATAAAAATTAGGGCTGCCCCTGGGTTCCATCCCCAGTACTGGAAAAAAAAAATTAAGTACTTTCTTAACAAGTATTTTCTCATCTCTTTGACATGTATATAAATCCTTTTGAAGACTAGATATGTCTTTTGTTAGAGTAAGATTTAAGATCTAGGAATGTCTTTCCCAAGAAAATGGGAGCTATTTCTTTAAAATAACTACAAACATCAAGGAAGATAGCACAGGGAGATAGCATTCCTGTCTCAGGGTTTCCAAGACCTCAGTAGTCCAACTTCCTTTTCCTTCTTTGCTTCAAGCTGGAAACTACCTCCTGTACAAAGATGTAAGAAGTTTGTTTTTCCTCTGGCTAGATCTAATTAGCTAACTCAGTCACCCCAACTATCCAGTAAACATAATTTGTATGTGACAATTAGTGTCAAATTCTCTTACTTGAAGACTAGTTACTATTTATCTTCAAAATACATATATAATCTGCTTGGCTGTACAAAAATAGTGAGATCTCTTTCTGACTTTGCAATCTCTTAGCAAATTGCTTATGACATGCATCATATTTTGGTTTAATGATTATTCTATAATAGTGTCTGCTTCCTCTACTATTTTTGTGCAAAGATTTCTGGTTTAGAAAATTGTGTTTTTAATTATATTTCCTCAACAATACCTATGCCCAAAATATTGAAATATTGAGACAGTGAACTTAAAGAAAATAATTTGTTTTGTTTTAATGTATTTTTCAAAATGGTCTCACATTAGATGATATGGTAGGCTGAACTACAAATAAATTTTAATAGAATCAGAAATGATAAAGTAAATGTGTATATGTATACATCTATGTGTATATATACATATACATGTGCATATATATATATATATATACACACACACACACACACACACACACACACACACACATATATACTAGGGGCTGAACCTAGAATCATTCTACTTCTAAGCTACACTCCCAGCCCTATTTTATTTATTTAGAAACAAGGTCTCACTAGGTTGATGAGAGTTTCACTACCTGCTGAGGCTGTCTTTGAACCTGCAATCCTCCTGTCTCAGTCTCCCAAGTACTGAGATAAGCTTCTTAAAATAGAAACTAATTTTCTGAGAACATTAAATATTGTGGTATATGTCATGTAAGTGTGAATGAAATAAATGAAAGTTTGTGCATTAAATGGGAAAGCCAAATACAGCTTTGGGGATTGTTTCACCAAGGCATACCTTTTCCAAGAACTTTAGGATTTCCATACCTATATACAAAGAGAATCTAAATCTAGAAAGGTGTGGTTGGTGAATTACTTATTACATATTTGCAAGAACCCACTGCACACATCTAAGGACCCTATCTGAAAACAGTAAGAATGTTTCTATTTCTGTAACAATCTCCAGTCTCACACCTATTCACTCTAGAAACTTAAATCATCTACCATATGCCAAGCATCGGGCTAAGAAATGCAATTTTGAATGAATTTACTTGAAGTAAATGAATGTGGAAAAAAAATCTATGCTCTATATTTGAAACTGAGGGGAAAAAATTATAGTACATCTAGTTTAAATTTTTCCTTTTGTTATAATTATTTTGCATTGCAACATATTTAACAAATAGTTTTTTCACCTGCTTCCAAAAATATTGTAAAAAATGTCCTTACATTTTATAAATGTAGGGAATATATGGAAGAAGGAAAGGAAATAATTTCCTGTCTAGATGATCTATGGGCTTCATAAAATACTAACCATCCCCACAGGGTCTGGAGGAGTATGTATCTCAGCTGAAGTTGTTAACAGAAGATTTAATAGATCTGTCTTCTTTCACTAAAATTTAAGTCTATACCAGCCATTACCATTACTTTTTAAATGTCATAGTACTACTTTGGCTGTAGGCAAATAAGTCCTCAGTATATATTCCATTTTCCCAAATAGCAAATGTTGTCTGTTTTAATGACATTACCTACCTAAACAACTAGACACAATAATGTTGACATAAAAACCTAGGTGATTAGTAAAAAAA